>CABFWO010003882.1:63472-76412 GCA_902155825.1 Timema genevievae | reverse complement strand
CGTTACATTGTCCCAGGTAGTTGAACTTACTTTCCACTGAACACCCGACCTTTGATTGTTACATTGTCCCAGGTAGTTGAACTTACAATATTAATGTTTGCCAAAGCGTCCGGAGTACATCCATCCAATATTTTGATCCTTGACCTCCCCCTCGTCACCACAGGTTCAATATATTGCGAGACTGACGCCTGAAACCATGTTACTACCGGTACGAGTGAATTTACTCTCCCCCGCGGTACTCGACTCAACAAGAGTCCGTTGAGTATGTTGGTACAACATGAATACCCCTTTCAAATGTTCGTCTTCTCTAAGCACAGGAGAACAAAAAAGTCCCATATTACTCGGTCAAATGGGAACCTCTGTGTAAACTGTGTTTTCCCAAACTCGCGCCAGTTCCGTTAGTGCAGTTCTTCGCAAAGATAATATCCCTTACTCTGGTGCAGTTCCTTGGTCAGCTCACTCCACTCAAATTTGGACACACTTCCTCTAAATTCAACTTTCCTCATCCCTAACACATTAGCGTATAGCTCGAACTGGTAGAAAGACGCTGTGCGAAAAAAAAATTTACACATACTTTTTGTTTCTCGTGTAAAATTTACATTTGGAGAAAAATAATGTCTTCTTCAAAATTCAATTTTGTTTTAAAGACCATCGTGATCTCTATGAGCGTTCCTATCCTTCCTAACAATACAAGTTCAGGCTGTCCGCATTATTGACGGGGATTCTATGATGTCAGGGAAAACATGGAAAAGTCAAGGAATTCTATTATGTCAGGAAAACAGGGGAAAGTCAAGGAATTCTATGATGTCAGGGATAACAGGGAAAAGTCAGGGAATTATATGTAAGGGAAAACAGGGTAAATGTCAGGGAATTCTATAATGTCAGGGAAATGCCGAGGAATTCTATGCTATCAGGAAAAACATGGAAAAGTCAGGGAATTCTATGTCAGGGAAATACCGAGGCATTCTATGATATCAGTGAAAACGGGGAAAAGTCGGGGGATTCTATGATGTCAGAGAATTTAAGTAATTAATAGAGTGATTATTCATATAGACATTAAAACAAAATCGAGGGATGTTAAGGTGGTGATATCAACCCTTTCTGAATATCTGTCAATCGCATATCGGCATTAGATGACAAACTTTTTAAATGTAGAGAAAAAGTTATAATTAAATTTCAGGATTACCCTTGACAGATATTCAAGAAATTTTGAGGTCACCATGTGAAGATAGTTAAAATTCTTTTATGTTTGTACTCGAGCGATATTTTATTTATTTTGATCAAAAAAAAAGTTTTGACAATGTCATAAAAACTGCAAAAAATACTGTCCTTAACTCACGTTCACTTCACTCCCACTCTAAAGTTGATTTTCTCTCAGAAGATAATTATGAGAACACTTCAAGTGAAGTACTCCCTAATCACGCGCGAAGTATCTAAAATATATCCAAATTGCACGGTGAAAAGAGTAAGTTCTTTTGCCAAAACGATTTTGATAAACCTCTTTAAACACTGGTTGTCGAACTTTTAAATATTGCGCCCCCACACCCCCGTTTTTTTTGAGTAAGGGAATAATGGGGTTTTGGTGATCCCCTCATACAGGGCCGTTTTAATAAAATGTTAGGCCCGGGGCAGAAAAAAAACCCGGAGGCCCCCTTTTGTACGGCAGTTTTTTAGTTTTAGCATTAAGCCGTTATAATATATTGATACGTACTCGGTACTTACGTTAAGTATTTGACAATTTCTCATATTTTATGGAATATTGATCACCCCATTAAATGATTGTATTTTATTAAATGTAAACAAATTAAGTTAACAAAAGTAAATTCCTCTCTGTACCATTGCAGTGTTAGTTTTCTGTGGACCGACAACGGTAGTACAATGGTGGCGTATTATACTGTACTGCAGCAGTTAATTATCTATACACTATTTGATGCGAAATTTAGAATAATAACTAATTGCATTTAATGATTTTTGGAGGAAATGTGGCCCCCTGGAAGGTGAGGCCCATGACAATTGCCCCCTTTGACCCCCCCCCCTCATAGACGTGGCTCTGCCCTCATAGACTAGGCCTAGCGTTTGAACATTTGAAAATTGGGAAAAGATGGGTTAAAACTAACCTGATATTTGTAAATAATAAAAATGTTCTAAGTATCTTAAAAGAGACAAATTTTATTGTGACATTTGATTGCGTGAAAGTTATAAACTTAAACCAGACATGGATTCATATAGTAAGTGGTTTATTATTATTATTATTATTATTATTATTATTATTATTATTATCATCATCATCATCATCATCATTATTATTTAGCACCGCGTCTTACTACCCGTTCGGGTTATACTCTTAAGTACTAATTACGCTAATTGATTAGGAATTGGGAATGTTGAATAGAGGAAGTGAACCCGCATTTGCGTGGAGGGAGAGTGGAAAACCATTTAGGAAAAACCACCCCCAGTTCACCCGACCGAGAGTAAGTAGTTACTTTGTTGACATGAATGAAAACAAAAATAACTAATGACAAACACAAACTGATTGCATTCATCTCTTTGTCTGGGAAGAAAAGTAGACTTTGTGTTTTAAAAATGGCCGTTCAAGTTTGGTTGCAAATTTGCTACGATAGGGGTGTGCGAAGAATGTATTTTAAATTCGAAGTTCAGCCGAAGATAAGGCTTTTTTTGCTGTCACATAACAATTATTTTAATTTTCTAAACTATCCATTAAATTCAGATAGGTAAAGATTTAGAGAGAAAAAAAAATCATAATTTTATTCTTATATGCTGACATATTTGAATGAATATTTGCTTACGCTCATATATGTAATTTAATCCCTAATCGATATTAGAATATTGTTTAGTAGCTGTTATAAAATTTATTTTATATTGAAATATGTCATATTTAGTGAAATATTTCAATTATATTCATAACATATCGAGGCTGTCTTCTTCCTTCGAAATGTTTCGAGGATGTGATGGTTATTGTGGGTTTTGAAGTCGAAACGAAGATGATGATTCTTGAACCTCGACTTTTCAAAACTACTATTTACCACTATCAATGTCAACTTCAGGAGATTTATTTTGATAAGTTTTTAATATCCAATGCGCACAGAAAACAAAAAATTGTTCTCACAAAACATGTTTTGCAAAATACCCTTTAATGTTTCAGTACTCTTTTTTTTCTGAATGTTTTCACTTTATTTAAAATCTCATTTTGAGCCCATTTACAGCCTATTAGAACCCATTTACAAAAAAATTAAAATTGTACCTCATGGCGTTATTAATTACATAAGAAACGTACAAAAAATGTCAGCCAGTAAAATATTTTGATTGATTACTTAAATAATTACTTTCGATATCCGGTGTATTTTACACCATTGATGGTGAATGATGGTTTCAGACCATCGGTTTTTTTTCTCTTGTATGTAGGCTTACTGTAGATTCAAATTGTCAACTGCTATGTTTCTTTCTCAAAAGCGTATTTGCAATTTAGTATATATATATATATATACACACACACTAAATTGCAATATATATATATATATATATATATATGTAAACCCCCGAGTTTTACCAACTTTTATAGGTTATATATATATATATAAAACCTATAAAAGTTGGTAAAACTCGGGGGTTTACATACCCTCCCACGTTTCACTAACTTTTATAGGTTATACTAATTTATTCTAATAGGGTAGGGAGTGAAAAAAATTTAGTAAAAAATCGCCATCAGTAGACCAGGCCGGGATACAAACCCCGACATTCCCATCATCAGCAGGCCAGTCTTAACACGGGAGTGACACCTTAGACTGTTGGCTCTCAATTACTTCTCAGCGTGGGCCATTTTTTTTTCACATAGACTTAATTTAAAAAAATATAAACAATGTACTCAAAATGAAAACTAAGTACTTCATAATATTATGAACACTATTTTTTATTTTAGGATTTATAAAATACCAGTAAACCCTTGTGAAACTTTCACACATTCAACACGACCCCCCCTCCCCCCCCCACAACCCAAACAATATTTAGTCTCTTGTTCGCTTGTTGAAATTAAATACTCAGCGAAGTGTTTACACAAAATAGCAAAGAGAGTTTATTTTCGGTAATTGATACAAAAATATTGTGTTTTAGCGTAAACTGAGTATGCTATGTCAGAAGTTGGTAAGAAATCCTATCCACTGATACCTTATTCATCGCTGTAGGATTTGTATTAGTTGAGAAAAAGGGATGTTGACAACAGAAATAATATATAGGATAAATTATTAAACAAACTTTACTTTATTTATGGAGAAACTAATGAGAAAAATGAGGGCGATTTCCTTCAAAAATTTGTTTAAAATCTGGATTATATGATGTTATTGCTAATCTGGGCGTTTTCAACATGAACATCTGTTAATTTGTTCCTGTAACAATTTTTTTATATTGTTTATGTCAGAGAAGCTTGATTCACAGTTGAAGGTAGACCCGAACATAGTTAAAATTAAATGGCAAGTTTCATACAATTTGGATGTAGTCATATATATTTTTTTCAGTTTAATTATTTACCGTGGGCCAGACTGACATCCTTCGCGGCCCGCCTATTGAGAACCACTGTGGGTTAGACCATTCGGCCATTGAAGCGGGTCAATTTACTATTAAGTTTTTGACAGTTTTAAATAATTGTTTCAATAAAACCATCCATGATAACTTATTCACGATGTTTCTGTTGAGTAGTTACAAGAATACTAATGTCTATAGTAGTATCGTCAACAAGCTGACAAAGCGTTCTTGGGCAGTTGTGTACTTCTCCTAGATAGCTGTACTGATTCTATTGTTATTGAAAAATTGACCCCCCCAACCCCCTCCTGAAAGCACCCTCGCCCGCACCCCGGTACTTTATTCTTCTGATAAAAATACGGACAAACCGTTAACCTGCACCCGCAGGTACGCGTGAAGTCATATTTTTTAAAAATTATTATTTGTAGTCATAAACATCTTCGATGTTTGAAAAGATTTAGAATATTAATGGTTTTGGGTAAGAAACATTGAGGTTTAAGACCAAAGTTTTCCAAACATTGATGTTTAGAGACCGATGTTTTTCAAACATTGAGGTTTAAGACAAAGGTTCTTCACACATTGATGTTAGAGATTAATTGCTTAGAGAGAGAATGGAAAGCCATTTTAGGAAAACCTCCCTCAGTACACACATGATGCCGGGATCACGATCAACTTAACGTTCACTTAAAGTTAACTTAAAGTTAACCTAACGTATGTGTGATCACGATTCACGTAACTTAACGTAACAACTCGAGCCAAACATCTTCATTCTCGAGTATGATCTGTGATTTGTACTAGTTTTACAGTGATGATCTGTGAGTGTTTACAGTTTTCAATCGATATAATAAATATCTATTACAAAACTTTTTTGATAAATCTAGCTTTCCTATTTTAGTTTAATTATTTTGTTTAAATGTCTGATCACTAGAACTTATGCTAAAGAGTTAACGTTGGTCATAAAACCAACAAATGAGTTACTAAATAGCCCTGTAGACGTCACTCGCATAATGATTGGCTGGCTAGAACACGTGATACCCTTCAAGTAACGTTCACTTAAAGTAAAAGACCTCCCAGGACATCTCTTACGTTAAATTAACTGCAAGTCAACGTTAAGTTAAGTGCATCGTGATCGCTTCCATTTAAACACACAAGGAGGTTCTTTACGTTAAGTTACGTTAAGTTAAGTTTAAGTTGATCGTGATCCCGGCATAAGGTTGGAGCCTCGATCTCCTTGTCATTGGCAGTCTAGTCTAATACGAGAGTAACGTCTTAGACTATGCGGCCACTGAAGTGGGTGTTGATGCTCATTCCTGCCGACACGATGTCTGGTTGTTCGACAAGATCTGGTTGGATCAATGTTCACATCTCCCCCGAGTCATTGGAACATGCCGTCACACAATCACTCGAGAGCGCTATTTGTAGAACATTACTATTCTAGGTGTGTATAGAACATTACAATACAAGATGTACCTAGAACATTACGATACTAGATGTACTTAGAACATTACAATACTATATATATCTAGAACATTACGATACTTAGATGTACCTAGAACATTACAATACTATATGTATCTAGAACATTACGATACTAGATGTACCTAGAACATTACGATACTAGATGTATCTAGAACATTACGATACTAGATGTACCTAGAACATTACAATACTATATGTATCTAGAACATTACGATACTAGATGTATATAGAACATTACGACTAGGTTTATCTAGAACATTACGATACTAGATGTACCTAGAACATTACGATACTGGATGTACCTAGAACATTACAATACTAGATGTATCTAGAATATTACAATACTAGATGTATCTAGAATATTACAATACTATATGTATCTAGAACATTACGATACTAGATGTAGGCTATCTAGAACATTACGATACTAGATTTACCTAGAACATTACGATACTATATGTATCTAGAACATTACGATACTAGATGTACCTAGAACATTACGATACTAGATGTACCTAGAACATTACGATACTAGATTTACGATACTAGATGTACCTAGAACATTACAATACTATATGTATCTAGAACATTACGATACTAGATGTACCTAGAACATTACAATAATATATGTATCTAGAACATTACGATACTAGATGTATCTAGAACATTACGATACTAGATGTACTTAGAACATTACAATACTATATTTATCTAGAACATTACGATATTAGATGTAGGCTATCTAGAACATTACGATACTAGGTGTATATAGAACATTAAGATACTAGATGTAATTAGAACATTACGATACTAGATGTATCTGGAACATTAAGATATTAGATGTATATAGAACATTACGACTAGGTTTATCTAGAACATTACGATATTAGATGTACCTAGAACATTACGATATTAGATGTACCTAGAACATTACAATACTAGGTGTATCTAGAACATTACGTTACTAGGTGTATCTAGAACATTACGTTACTAGGTGTATCTAGAACATTACGTTACTAGGTGTAGGCCATGTCATCAAAACTTGTATTGAAAAATGTTAATGATAGTAGCAGGAGACGCTGCAGTTATATTTAATACCGCTAGTTTAGAGGTTTGATTGGGTATAACATTCCCTCTACTTTAGGGGTAAATGTGGGTATAACATTCCCTCTACTTTAGGGGTAAATGTGGGTATAACATTCCCTCTACTTTAGGGGTATATGTGGGTATAACATTCCCTCTACTTTAGGGGTAAATGTGGGTATAACATTCCCTCTACTTTAGGGGTATATGTGGGTATACCATTCCCTCTACTTTAGGGGTAAATGTGGGTATAGCATTCCCTCTATTTTAGGGGTACATGTGGGTATAACGCTCCCTCTACTTTAGGGGTACATGTGGGTATAACGCTCCCTCTACTTTAGGGGTAAATGTGGGTATAGCATTCCCTCTACTTTAGGGGTATATGTGGGTATACCATTCCCTCTACTTTAGGGGAATATGTGGATATAGCAACTTCTTTGTGTGAGTCAGATGCGCCTAACTTCTTCTTTAGTAATAAAATCAGGCTGTAAGCATATTCATTTTATAATGTGACTACAGTAATTGTAAAAATATTATAATTACTGTACCTCATAATAAGCCCAGTAAATATCAACTCGCATAGCTGGACACGCGGACTAAGAGGTGTGAGCTAGTCGAGTTTGCCGGCGGCGCGGATGTCAGCCAGACGTACTGAGAGTGGGCTTTATTCTAAATAGTTTTCCACTCTCTCTCCTTGCGAATGCCGATACGTTTCATACTATAGCGTGAGTAGTCAGGGTAGTCCCAGACCAGGGCTGGCAAACTTATGGCACGCGTGCCACAAACGGCGTTAGAGAAGATTAACTTCGCACGCGGTATTTTCACTACTATCCAAAATTGCTAAGGTACTTTACTAAAAAAATTTTTAATTGCAATTTTTTTATTGATCCGTTCTTACTATCACGAAGTTTTAAAAAATGTAAATCACGTCTTACTACCCGTTCGGATTATACGCCTGTGTACTAATTACGCTAATGTGTTAGAGATGAGGAAGATTGAATCTGGATGACGTGTACCGGCCTTTGCGTGGAGAAAGAATGGAAAACCATTTAGGAGAAAACCACCCTTTGTGCACCCGACCGGGATTCTAACCCCGTGCTCCCCATTGGCAGTCCAGTTTATTGCGAGAATGTCGCTGACCACTCGACCTCCGAAGCAAATATTAATTTTTTTTCCCTTGTGAAGTAACAATTTTTAAGGTGGGAGTGAAGGAACACGCGTTAAGGACAGTTTTTTGGTCAAAATAAACCAAATATTTCTATGGTGGAAACATAGAGTTTCATTTTCTTCACATGGTGATATCAACAGTTGTTGAATATCTGTAGAGGATATCCTGGAATTTAATAACAACTTTTTCTCTTCATTTAATAGGTTTCCCATCTAATTCCGCTATGCTCATGACAGATGCCCACCTAACATTGGAATGTTTTTATTCACTGATTTTCATATGTATGACCGTCTGAAAGGTCATTTTTCCTTAAAAAAAAATCCTGCCATAAAGTTGGATTCTGATAGGAAAAAAAGGCCTTTCAAATGTCTATTCTCTACAACAAACCAGTGCGTACACTAGTTATTATTATTATTATTATTATTATTAGCACCGCGTCTTACTACCCGTTCGGGTTATACGCACTACCGCTAATGTGTAATGGTAGAGTGATTGTAAGATGAAATGGAGGACCTACAGTTTAACGTGGGATCCGAACCACGGTGGAGGCCTGACATTCCACACATTCACAAGTTGTGATTAATACACGTCTTGTCAGAGGTGAATGAAAGGTTTGGCAATCAGATAAATCTGTGCCGGGACCGAGGATTGAACCCCGGACCCTCAGCACAGAAGTCTGACACCTTACCCCTAGACCACCAGGTCACCCCGTACACTAGTTCTTCCGACCCTAGCAAACATACCATGCTACGCCACTGAACCGGGGAATCAAACCAGGTACAGTGGTGTAAAGGTGCCACACAAAAATATACTTGCTTCCCGATGAGGGGAGGATCGGTGTTCGAATACCGTTTGGGTGCTTTTTCTTAAATTTTTCTACTTTCCCTCTATGCAAGTGTGGCTACACTTTCTCTAAATTCAACCTTTCCCATACCTAACACATTAGCATAATTAATAGATATCCTTATAACCCAAACAGGTGATTATAATATTTATATTGCGCGTCTGGGCTACATCACTCGTAGCCCAGTAGTGGAAATATTAGCCAGTACTAATGTACCTTTGTACAGGGGTTGTACGAATGTACTGATCGTACATACTTTCCGTGGAGATTCTTTCCATGTCCTGATAAGATGAGATGAGGTGATGGTGATAGTGAGTATGAGGGTGATAATGAGTATGAAGATGTGAAACCAGTGGAAACATTTAAACCTAACTTAAACCTAGCCAACCAAAACCTGGTGATCGTTGGGGTGATTCCCCTTTGGGGAGTAATACCCACGGTACCAACCGGGAATCGAACCAGAGGTCTCTAGACTTTCAGCCTGGTGCCCTGACTACAACACGACTGGACCGGTTGTGAGGCAAGGTGATGAAAACAAAAAAAAAAAACTTGGGGACTACCCTTATTTATTCTTCAGACAAACTACCCTTGAGATGTCAGGCATAGGGGGTGGGCTTCAGTTTTTTTAATAATTACTATTGTCTTTAGTGTGTGGTGGAAATATAAAGTGTAGTAACCGTGACTCGAACCCAAGCGGTGGTTCCAAGAGTGATCGACCACCAAAGACTCACGACTTATCTATCACCTTCACGGAAACATTGGATTGTGTAAACGTAGATAGAGGTCGCCCTGAGTAAACCTCAATAGCAGATAACAACAGTTTTTTTATTTGTAATAGAATCAACATAAATAAAGGTTTATCAAACCCTAGTAGATATCAAAAAACCTGTCATTTCAACGACAGAAATTTAAAACTATTTTCAAAATGCAATGAATCACCTTGCAAATATGTATTTTACTTTTTATTTACCTTGAGATATCTAGCAGCCTTAAGCAGCTTTACCTTGACGTATTACACCATGGCCCTATCTTATACCTTATACCATAGTGCAACTTAATATTTTATTTTCACCTAGATGGTAGATTAATAGTTATTTTTATCAGCCGCGTCTTAGTAGCAATTCGGGTTGTACGCTTATGTATACTTATTACGCTAGTGCGTTAGGCATTAGGAAGGTTGAATTTAGAGGAAGTGCACCCACATTAGTATGTAGAAAGAGCAGAAAAGTATTTTGGAGAAAACTACCCTCAATACACCCAACCGAGATTCAAACTCCGATCTCCCCGTTAACTAGCAATCTAGTCTATTGCGAGAGTGACACCTTAGACCGTTTGACCACAGAAATGGGTAGTTAGCGATATTAACATATGCGTATAAACTGAACGGGTAGTAGGAGGTGGTGAAATAAAATGTTAGAAAATGGCTTGTGTAACTAGTTTAAATTAGAACAAAACTCATTAATTATTTCACCATTAAAAAGTTTCTATAAATAGCCAATTGATCTAAAAATAGAACATGTTTTAGATAGTGGTAATACACTTGATCTCAAATAGAACATGTTTTAGATAGTGGTAATACACGTGATCTAAAATAGAACATGTTTTAGATAGTGGTAATACACTTGATCTCAAATAGAACATGATTTAGATAGTGGTAATACAATTGATTTCAAATAGAACATGTTTTCGAATCGACACAGAACTTGACACAGCCTCTTAGATCGAGTTCCTGCTCTCGAGCTAATCTCGTTCTTTCCAGTCAAATTGGTCGTGAGTCCCATTTGTATGCGACTCTCTTATTATTAAAAAAAAAGAGGCATTGCACTCAAATAACACAAACAAAAAAAAACCACACCGTGTTGTTTTCTATCTCTGTCTAAGATTTGAGGCCCCAGATACCAGTGTTAGCATGACGTTTAAATTGGAGGATAAACTTACAACTTCCGTCAAAATAGTCCCCCCCACCCCCCCACCTCACCGCCAGTTTGACACGGTAGCAGTGAACTAACACGCTCGTGGAATGAAGAGGGGTGGGGAGAGTAATTAGACTACAATGTTACACTTCCTTACACACACACACATCTTTAGTTCAGTTCATTCGATTGGCGCGCTTTATAAGGACGAGAAGACACTATCTTAAGGAGGGGTGCTAGTGAGCACCAGTTTAGTGCATTAATTTTGCAGTTTTTATAGCATAAACATTTTTTCGCAAAAATAGATCAACTATTTCTTCTATAGAAACATAGATCCGCACATGCTAATCTCAAGAGTTCTTGAATAGCTCTCATGAACATAGCGGCATTTGGTGACAAACTTTTTAAATGCAGAGAAAAAGTTGTCACTAAATTCCAGGACACTCTTGACACATATTAAAAAAATGTTGAGATTAGCATGTGCGGAAAACTAAACTCTATGATTCTATAGAAGAAATATTTGATTTATTTTGGCCTGATAAATATTTATGCTATAAAAACTTCGAAAATACTGCCCTAAAATCACGCTCACTAGCACCCCATCTTAAGGTGGAAGTGTAGTGGACGCCAGTTAAGGTCAGTATTTTTGTACTTAATTTTTAGATCAAAACTTTTCTTTTTTTGGCCAAAATAAATCAAATATTGCTCAAATAGAAACATAGAGATTAATTTTCTTCACACGGTGATAACAAAAGTTGTTGAATATCTATCAAGGATGTCCTGGAATTTAAATGACAAAATTTTATCTTAATTTAATAAAAAGTTTATCATCTAATGCTCCTATACTCAAGACATATATTCAACAACAACTGTTGATATCACCGTGTGAAGAAAATTAAACTCTAGGTTTCTATTTGAGCAATATTTTATTTATTTTGCACATCCTCCCCCCCCCCTCCCCCCAGAAAAGAATAATGTTTTGCTTTAAAAACTACACAAACATTGTGCCTTTCCTCGCGTCCCCATCACTCCCACCTTAAGGTAACCTCGCGTCCCCATCACTCCCACCTTAAGGTAACCTCGCGTCCCCATCACTCCCACCTTAAGGTAACCACGCGTCCCCTACACTCCCACCTTAAGGTAACCTCGCGTCCCCATCACTCCCACCTTAAGGTAACCTCGCGTCCCCATCACTCCCACCTTAAGGTAACCTCGCGTCCCCATCACTCCCACCTTAAGATAACCTTGCGTCCCCATCACTCCCACCTTAAGGTGACCACGCGTCCCCATCACTCCCACCTTAAGGTGACCACACCTCCTCGATTCTCGAGGACAATCTAAGAGATAATACTTATGTCCTGGAATGATGTTGTCCTCGATTTGTAAAATAAATTATACACAACCACACCCGCTTCGGTGGTATAATGGTCTAAGGCGTCACTCTCGCAACGTACTGAACTACCGATTACGAGGAGAATGGGGGTTAGAACACCGGTCGGATGTACTGAGCTTACTGGTTTTACTTTCTTTCTCCACGCAAATGCGGCTACACTTTCTCTCAATTTAACCCTACCCATCTCTAACACATTAGCATAATAATAATAATAATTATTATTATTATATGTTCGTGTAACCCGAACGGCTAGTGAGACGAGGTGACAAAATAAATATCACAAATCAACGACAAATATTTATATCATTTTTCTGTTACTGTTGACTACAACTATTCGTATAGGCTAGTTAATTAGTTTCTTATATCGTATTCCTAACCAGTCAGCCACGGGAGCAGTTAGGGCCGGTTCACACTGAAAGCTAAGAAAGCTTTGTTCTGATAACTGTTTAGAAAAATAACGGACCACATATTTAAATGTGTTGGTTCCAAGGCCGTAGCCAGCCAATAATTTCGGGGGGGGGGGGGGG
>CABFWO010003882.1:23412-46604 GCA_902155825.1 Timema genevievae | reverse complement strand
GGGGGGGGGGGGGGGGGGGGGGAGGGGTGCTGGACTCGGTGGCTCCAAGGATCCTAATAACAGACCCTTCAGACCCTTACCTGGCACGGACCGGGCGGACTCAGGTAGGACGTGAGGGTTCAATACACCGGCCTCACTCGAGGAGAAACAAAGATTCCATTTTAATTGGTACCTTGTCTCAAATTATTAGTCCACAACTCTGTTCATACTGCTGCGGTTTGGAAGGGTCCCCCTAACTTGTGACGGGGTGAAAGGGGGTGGGGGTGGATAACCACACACACACACCGTTCCTTACTGTAACCAGTTTCGCTCAAAAAGTAGTCCTATCAGTTTCCCATGCAAGGCGGGTCGGTAACTTCTCTTGAGAATATATAAATTAGGGATGTGCGGACATCACTGTTTCACTGTGAGGCTGAGGTTAGGTTTATTTATGTCTTCATTCTGTCAAACATTCAACCAAGGTATTGCACCGTTGTTCCTGTGCCTAGGTTTCTCACGCCGTTGTTCCTATGCCTAGGTCTCCCACGCCGTTGTTCCTGTGCTGCCTAGGCCTCTCAACTATTGCTCCTGTACCTAGGTCTCCCACACCGTTGCTCCTGTGCCTAGGTCTCCCACACCGTTGCTCCTGTGCCTAGGTCTCCCACACCGTTGTTCCTCTGCCTAGGTCTCCCACACCGTTGTTCCTCTGCCTAGGTCTCCCACACCGTTGTTCCTATGCCTAGGTCTCCCACGCCGTTGTTCCTGTGCCTAGGTTTCTCACACCGTTATTCCTGTACCTAGGTCTCCCACACCGTTGTTCCTGTGCCTAGGTCTCTCACACCGTTATTCCTGTGCTCTGGTTTATATATTTCTCCATGCGAGCAAGAATTATAAACATTCAAATCCTCTAAATAAATCAGAAAATTTACAATGACTTGTATATAGCTTATATTAACTATAACTTTTAAAATATAAGAATAGCCTGAATTTATCAAAATATCTAAAATGTAAATGAGTCTCTATATCCAACAAAATCCTATTCTAATCGAACCACTTTTTTTTCACCAAAACTTAATTAAATTATTCATCTGAAAGATTTTTTTTTGTCTCGATTGAAAATAAACATTTGTCGTGAAAACAAATTGCAATGGATGATCACCTCCAAAACCTTATTATGTAATTCACACGGACCTTACTCGAAGGAGAATTTAAAAAAAAATTGATTTACTGCCCAGACTTTTTCCTCTCGTCATTAAGATTTATTTAAGGTATTTAACGTGCACTTTCTGAACCGACTGATTATATCAGCACACGACTTATAAACTAGCTTAAATCTAGAACAGTCACGCAACATCCAGCCCCCCGGCAGTTAATTTATCACTGTGAAAAGAAGAAACCCATATTTCACCAATTTTACAATTTTCGGCCATGTCAGGAATCAAACCCGGGACCCTTATAGGTATGGCTACACGAACCGCACCGCATTTTCTAACCATTTTTATATTCTTTATAGACTGAGTTACATTACAAAATAAGTTTTATTTTTACTTGCTTAGGTTTTCACCTATTTTCATAAAATTAAGTTAGCTATTAATTACGAAGAATAAAGTTTTAAGTTGGCTAGTAATTAAGAGGAATGTTTGTTGTTCAATAAGTTGTGGTATATAATATTGTTTATCTTGTACGTAATGTAAACAATGACTACAGCCTCACACGTGACACGGCTGTGAAAGAAATGCCTATCACTGGTTACCATGAAAACAAAGTTCGAAAGCTCTCGAACATTTTATTTCCGGTGGTAGGTGGCTACACGGTCCGGAGCAATGCTCTCTCGATGACTCGTCCGCGCCCGGTGCGGTGCGGTGCGGACTTGTGTAGCCACTTGCATTTAAATTATTATTATTATTATTATTATTATTATTATTTAGCACCGCGTCTTACTACCCGTTCGGGTTATACGCTTAAGTACTAATTACGCTAATGGATTAGGAATTGGGAAGGTTGAATAGAGAGGAAGTGAACCCGCATTTGCGTGGAGGGAGAGTGGAAAACCATTTAGGGAAAACCACCCTCAGTTCACCCGACCGAGATTCGAACCTCGATCTCCCCGACCTCGGCAGTCGAGCTCAACACGACTAGCGGGTTAGCCAACTACGCCACCGAGGCGGGTTTGCATTTAAAAACATGGATAGCATCCCACCGGGAAAATGCGGTGCGGTGCGGTGCGGCTCCGTGTAGCCGGTCCTTATCTCAGTAGACACGCTATCAAGTGAGCTAAAGCATCAGACTCATCATTTAGAAAGCAAAGATTGGAAGGCGATGCCTAAGAAGCTGGTGGTTGTATCTGTGGTTGAAACTGGCTCGTCAGAAATGAAGGAGCTATTGAGGGGTGTGGAGGGGAATTATAATGATATTTAGAAGTTGTAAAACCTACAAATGAGCGGTGATTAGGCGACGAGACAAAAACATAAAAACACTAAAGGATTGTAAAAAAAAAATGTTGTGTATTTTTTTTATTATTATAGCTATAGCGCGCGTTTTAAACGGCGTAGACCCGAGTCCTTCCCAGTGTATTTTACATGTTACCACATTACATAGCCACACGCTCACAAAAAAAATATACAGGCACAGCTTTTTATGCTTGAGATGAAAAGCAGCTTCTCGGTAAGTGAGGTACTTCTATGTAAACAATTACACACGAACATATTTCTTTAGATTGGTTTAAGGGGGAATGATTCGCTCATTAAGATCTAACACGTCTTATCTGCCATTTGTATGTAATGTGATCAAACTATTTTGTAGATTGTCAAAATAGATTTGTTATCGTTGTAACATTAACTACCTGTGGTAATTAGGGTAAAGGTCGTGATGAATTAACTTTGGATCCTTGGCTAGTAGTGTAAATATCTCTTGAACACACATCTACTCATTATATATTCACTTTGTATCATTTGCTAGTAGTGTAAATATCTCTTGAACACACATCTACTCATTATATATTCACTTTGGATCATTTGCTAGTAGTGTAAATATCTCTTGAACACACATCTACTCATTATATATTCACTTTGGATCATTTGCTAGTAGTGTAAATATCGCTTGAACACATATCTATTCATTATATATTCACTTTGGATCATTTGCTAGTAGTGTAAATATAACTTGAACACACATCTACTCATTATATATTCACTTTGGATCATTTCCTAGTAGTGTAAATATCTCTTGAACATTTATCTCTTAATCTCCTGTCCTTCAAAGTAGACAACCCCACCTTAAAGTACTTGTATTTAATCTATATGATATTATTTGCCTGGCATTGCTAATTACAGTCGACATGCGTGGACCGTCCCTGTTTCTTGAGTTATAAAATGTTGTCTTGACTCCTGTTGTCCCAAATGAAAGTCCACACTACACAGCAGATACCTGCTGTTTAATAACCAGCCTTACGAACGCGACAGAGACAGAAAGGTTCCAAGCAACGCATCAAGTGCCTATGTATGCATGACGCGTGGAGTGTGGTGATTATATTCCTATTACGCTGGTAATCACATCCCAGCTGGACGCCAAGGAATATACCCTTTTCCACGAAACCGTGATCATCTTCATATTTAGCGCATAATTAGGCCACGCTTTATGTTCCGTCAGTAATTGTGTGTGCAAAGGAATTATCACGAGTTTCCGCTTTCGTGTGACAATCATTACTTGTTCATCTTAATTATTCAAGATTACTGAGTTAAATAACGACCGGCCGGGCCCGTCTTCCTCAGAAGTACGGGAAGTTGGGTGTGTGTGTGTGTGTGTGTGTGTGTGTGTGTGTGCGCGCGAGCGTGCTAGGACCCGCTTTTGGGAGGTCAAGGTTCCATTACTAACCAATTATAATGTTTACCCATCCCATATCCAGGCGAATATAGGTACAGTAAATCAGAATTAAAGCTTGAGTCACACGTTTGCCAAAAATAGAAATCAGAATCTGCCTCAGTGGCGCAGGAATTCACACTCTGTATGTTGACCCATGATGCATTGCAACGCTAACTTAAAACAGCTCATTATCAACATTATTTATTTTCTAGTAGATGGAATTATATTCTAGATCATTCTTCCGGTTAATGTATATTCTATATCATTGTCCCAGTTAATATTTACAAATTATAACGCTGTGTCGTGGCACAATCCAATACATCAATAAACACGCTTTATATTAACGAGTTATTTCAAATCTCATCACAACGGCCAACGAAGCTGTCTGCTTGCTTCTAGCTGTACAGCGCATGCGCATTGACTTGAGATGGTTTGTTCCGAGATTTGATTGGTTCTCCTGTGCCGAACATCTCGGGCAGAGCGGACGAATTAGAGATGAGTTGAACTTGAGCGGAACAGCTCGCGCCGATTAGGCGGGAAATCTTGTGATTGGTTTAAAGATCGTGACCACGTTTCTGTTCTGCGCTTGTTTTTGTTTTTTTCCGGCGAACGTGTAAATCCACCCACAGTAACACACGCCATGCGGTTCCTTTCCTGAGGTAATTTAAGTACCTAATACTGTTATAAAAATAACAGCAAAGTTATTCTAAAACATAGAAGCCCGTTTCACTGTCAATTAACAGATTTTTTATGATATACAATTAACCGGCATATTCGATACATAATTACTCTTGAACTAGAAATAGCATTAAAGTAGTTTTCTGCATTCTTTACCCGTGAATAGGGAATTTAAAATAACTGAAATGGATTTTTCATTTTAAAATGATTATTTTAACCTTTTTTTAAACTTGTGTTGTTAATACATACCTTTTTTATTTAAAAATGATGTATGCTGCTCTCAGAGTTGAACGCTAGGTAGATATTGAGCTATTTAGAGCAGGTTATTATACAAGGAAGATAATTGAACGCTAGGCAGATATTGAGCTATTTAGAGCAGGTTATTATACAAGCAAGATAATTGAACGCTAGGTAGATATTGAGATATTTAGAGCAGGTTATTATACAAGCAAGATAATTGAACGCTAGGCAGATGTTGAGCTATTTAGAGCAGGTTATTTTACAAGCAAGATAATTGAACGCTAGGCAGATGTTGAGCTATTTAGAGCAGGTTATTATACAAGCAAGGTAATTGAACGCTAGGTAGATGTTGAGCTATTTAGAGCAGGTCATTATACAAACAAGATAATTGAACGCTAGGTAGATATTGAGCTATTTAGAGCAGGTTATTATACAAGCAAGGTAATTGAACGCTAGAAAGATGTTGAGCTATTTAGAGCAGTTCTGAAAATTGAAAAATGACACCTGGACACGGGAATCGAACCCGGGATCTCTGGCCAGAGGTCCCGGGTTCTCTGGCCAGAGGTCCCGTGTTCGATTCCCGTGTCCAGGTGTCATTTTTCAATTTTCAGAATATGATATCTATATGGAGGAATTCCCACTAATAAGCATAAATAATAGATCTGGCTATTTGATTCTTAATATTTAGAGCAGGTCATTATACAAGCAAGATAGTTGAACGCTAGGTAGATGTTGAGCTATTTAGAGCCGGTTATTATACAAGCAAGATAGTTGAACGCTAGGTAGATGTTGAGCTATTTAGAGCCGGTTATTATACAAGCAAGATAGTTGAAGGCTAGGCAGATATTTTGCTATTTAGAGCAGGTTATTATACAAGCAAGGTAATTGAACGCTAGAAAGATGTTGAGCTATTTAGAGCAGGTCATTATACAAGCAAGATAATTGAACGCTAGGCAGATATTTAGCTATTTAGAGCAGGTTATTATACAAGCAAGAGAGTTGAACGCAAGGTAAAGTAAGTACTTGTTGTTTATTTACCACCATGTCTTACTACCCGCTATACGCATATATACTAATTACGCTAGTATTAGGGATGAGGGAGGGTTGAATTTAGGGGGAAGTGTACATTCATTTGCCTGAAGGGAGATTGTAAACCCATTTAGGAAAAAAAGAAACAACTCGAGTACACCCGACCGAGATTCGAACTTCAATCCCCTCGTCACCGATGGTCCATTTTATTGTGAGAGTGACCACAGGTCGGTACTAGTGAGAGCAAGCTCACAGCTGGAGAATGCCACCAGATGTCCGCCTGTGCGTGTTGCTGGAATATCTGCCCGGAACCTGCCTGTCATCCGGAACCTTTCGTTCTACCTGAACTCAAATTTTAATATCTAATAAACGAGGAGAATACGTCACGGCCCATTTAAAAGGAAGTGTCCCTGTACGAGAGGCGGTTAAAAACGTCTATCAAGTCTATTAAAAAAACAATCCGCAAAGAGAATAAAGAAACGACTCAGCTCCTGTTACGATCTGGAATATCTGATCCACGGAACACTCCTCTTCTACCTTCTATAATCTATACCGTGCGATGAATGGATTTCAACCATTCCGGGATTCGAACCAAAGTATTTCAGTGAGGACATCAAGTTGAAAAACACTTTATCGATATTGCCAAAGACCCGCATGGGTGGTTGCACTGTCTAAGGCGCTCCACTTAGGAGTGTTTTGAGATCGGTCAGGGGTGCATCAAGGTTTTGGAGGGGTGCGGGGTGGGGGTTAAGAAACTATATTACCACAAAATAATGAAAATAAAGAAACTGAATAAAGTTTTGTCTTTTAGTGTTTATCTGAATTGTACCTGCCACGGCCCACGATGTGAGAAAATAATTGTTTTCCTTTTGTTGACTACTTATTAATCTTTTTTAGTGGTGTTATTAGTTATTAGTGATCTAACATTGTGGTTGGTTAGTGCGATATTTTAGTCTATAACTGTATTTATTTACTTCATTCAATGTTTTTGTTATTTATATATTTCAATTAACTTAGTAAGGGAGTAAGTAAAAATGTTTATTTTAATTTTAAATAGCTACAAAATTAAAACAAGGTATAATTGTTTAATATGTTTACTCTGATATATTCTACTTTGAATAAAAATATAAACCATGCGAAAAAAATAAAACGTTTACGAAAATTCTTGCAAGGATACTACGAAATTCTAGTCCCCTTCACAATAGTACCGCTAGCCTTAAAAAGTTGATGATGGGCAGATCAAGCCTCTAATACCGGCCGGGTGGATTTTCCTTATTAGTTTTACATTATCTCCCCACGCAAATGCGGGTACACTTAATCAAAATTTAACTTTTCTCATCCCTATCACACTAGCGTAGTACATATGCGTGTAACCAATACGTGGTGCTAAAAATAATAATAATAATAATAATAATACATATATAGACTTGTAAATATGGTTTATAAGTTGACATTTTCCACTTTGAAACTTCCAAAAAATCCACTTATTTTGGTTGATCACGATCTAAATGCCCGGGAAACAAAAGGTAACTATTATAGGAGCGTGGAATGGAGCTTCCTCAATCGAATGTTATCATTTAACTAAGGGGTCACGACACAAGTTATATTGTCATTTGTATTTTCAACCTCCCCTGTTTGTTCTCCTACTACTGCCGGACAGCTCTTTCAAGGAATCTACCCACTTGATTTCTTGGCGTTTATGAATGTCTGCTCGAATATTCTAGCAGCCTGAGCTATTTATTTGGAGTAATAAAAATAATAATAATAATAAATAATCAAAAATAATTCCCACACACACAGTTGTGTATTTCTGAAGATAATAAAATAAAATAAATGAGTAAATTAGAACTAATTATAAAAAAAGAAACATTAAGGCACCCAATCATTTCACACACACACATTCACATGTAATTACAATACACGTAACATATTTAAACATGATGGAGATAGCGAATAATTTAAAAAAGAAATAATGATGATAATATTTATTAACTATATTGATTAAATACATTTTTAGATATAATAATAATAATTTTAGTTCACACACACATTCATACTGCATCTCTACATTTCACCTAACATCGAGACTCTGGTCGCAGACCTTGATCAAGATTAAGATGAAAGGATTTTATGGCGGCAGCAATTTTAATATTTAGATCAAGAGCATTCCAGGAACAAGCAACAGTAAAAGAGAGAGAGAGGATAGAAGTTATATTTGTGAAGAGGGATAGAGAGTGTGTGGAGTGTACTCGTCGGTGTACACGTGTACAAAAGAAAGCCATCAGATTGTGAGCTGCCCCTGCAGTTGAGGCTACCGCAACCCACTCGTTATGTCGACCGACTGCACGCACGCACTATACAAGAAGGCCACCCGAGCTAATGAGTTCCATCATCCGCTACAGTTAGATTCCGAGGAAATGAGGATTATTAAAGTGATGGTCGCTCCTTCGTTGTCTTTTACACTCCTTCGTCCTTTTGGGTCATTCTCTTTTTATTGGCCACATTTTTATATGACAATTTCAACAACAACAACAACAACAACAACAACAAAAAAGTATATATTTTGATGCGCTCATCAAGCCAGACTTCTAGGAAGTTCGATGTAATTTATTGTTTATATTGGTATTATAAACAACATACTGAATTCCTAAGATATTCGGTATAGCTCATTGTTTATCTTGATATTGTGAACAAGAGCCTGGGCTCCTAGCAAACTTAGCATGGTTAATTGTTTATCTCCTTATTGTAAACAACAGGTCATGGTTTTAAGAAAATAGGCGTTGTTAATGGTTTAGCTTGATATTGTAAACAACACATTGAACCCCTAGGACACTTTGTGCAGTTAATTATTTATCTTGATATTGTAAACAACACACTGAATCCCTAAGACACTTTGTACGGTTAATTGTTTATCTTGATATTGTAAACAACACACTGAATCCCTAAGACACTTTGTGCGGTTAATTGTTTATCTTGATATTGTAAACAACACGTAAGGCTCCTAGTACACTCTGTGCATGTAAAAGTAGGTACCCCAACCTATTCTCCCCACCAACCCACAGCCCACACTAAACATTACTCTGATAGTAAGATCGTGACATGACGTAAAACTATTCTCGTCAAAGAATGGGAATGAAATGCAGTCTAATGGGAACTCCCTCCTTCTCCTCGTGCAAATGGGGCAAGTCACACAATATCTGACAATCGGCAACACTAACATGCCATCTAGATACTTTTATGGGTTCGTTGTCTTGGTTTTTCCGCGGCAGCTTCACCTGCATTCCTCCGCTCTGGTAGCACTGGGAAGATTTGAGTAGGTAAGCACCAATGCTAGGTGGGGGGAAGAGGAGGGTGGTAAACCACTTGGACTCTTTCCTAGCTCATGTCGTGCTTAACATGATCCATGTGGAGTCCTGTAGAGTCCTAGCAAATATATCAAACACTGAGTAGAGTCTTGTAGCTGTGAGTCCTAGCTCTGTGAGACACAGTGTAGCTGTCAGGCCTAGCTCCGTGAGACGCAGTGTAGCTGCCAGTCCTAGCTCCGTGAGACGCAATATAGTTGCCAGTCCTAGCTGCGTGTGACGCAGTGTAGCTGTCAGTCCTAGCTCCGTGAGACGCAGTGTAGCTGTCAGTCCTAGCTCCGTGTGACGCAGTGTAGCTGTCAGTCCTAGCTCCGTGTGACGCAGTGTAGCTGCCAGTCCTAGCTCCGTGTGACGCAGTGTAGCTGTCAGTCCTAGCTCCGTGTGACGCAGTGTAGCTGCCAGTCCTAGCTCCGTGTGACGCAGTGTAGCTGTCAGTCCTAGCTCCGTGTGACGCAGTGTAGCTGCCAGTCCTAGCTCCGTGTGACGCAGTGTAGCTGTCAGTCCTAGCTCCGTGTGACGCAGTGTAGCTGCCAGTCCTAGCTCCGTGTGACGCAGTGTAGCTGTCAGTCCTAGCTCCGTGTGACGCAGTGTAGCTGCCAGTCCTAGCTCCGTGTGACGCAGTGTAGCTGTCAGTCCTAGCTCCGTGTGACGCAGTGTAGCTGCCAGTCCTAGCTCCGTGTGACGCAGTGTAGCTGTCAGTCCTAGCTCCGTGTGACGCAGTGTAGCTGCCAGTCCTAGCTCCGTGTGACGCAGTGTAGCTGTCAGTCCTAGCTCCGTGTGACGCAGTGTAGCTGCCAGTCCTAGCTCCGTGTGACGCAGTGTAGCTGTCAGTCCTAGCTCCGTGTGACGCAGTGTAGCTGCCAGTCCTAGCTCCGTGTGACGCAGTGTAGCTGTCAGTCCTAGCTCCGTGTGACGCAGTGTAGCTGCCAGTCCTAGCTCCGTGTGACGCAGTGTAGCTGTCAGTCCTAGCTCCGTGTGACGCAGTGTAGCTGCCAGTCCTAGCTCCGTGTGACGCAGTGTAGCTGTCAGTCCTAGCTCCGTGTGACGCAGTGTAGCTGCCAGTCCTAGCTCCGTGTGACGCAGTGTAGCTGTCAGTCCTAGCTCCGTGTGACGCAGTGTAGCTGCCAGTCCTAGCTCCGTGTGACGCAGTGTAGCTGTCAGTCCTAGCTCCGTGTGACGCAGTGTAGCTGCCAGTCCTAGCTCCGTGTGACGCAGTGTAGCTGTCAGTCCTAGCTCCGTGTGACGCAGTGTAGCTGCCAGTCCTAGCTCCGTGTGACGCAGTGTAGCTGCCAGTCCTAGCTCCGTGTGACGCAGTGTAGCTGCCAGTCCTAGCTCCGTGAGACGCAATATAGTTGCCAGTCCTAGCTCCGTGTGACGCAGTGTAGCTGTCAGTCCTAGCTCCGTGAGACGCAGTGTAGCTGCCAGTCCTAGCTCCGTGTGACGCAGTGTAGCTGTCAGTCCTAGCTCCGTGTGACGCAGTGTAGCTGCCAGTCCTAGCTCCGTGTGACGCAGTGTAGTTGCCAGTCCTAGCTCCGTGTGACGCAGTGTAGCTGTCAGTCCTAGCTCCGTGTGACGCAGTGTAGCTGTCAGTCCTAGCTCCGTGTGACACAGTGTAGCTGTCAGTCCTAGCCCCGTGTGACACAGTGTAGCTGTCAGTCCTAGCTCCGTGTGACACAGTGTAGCTGTCAGTCCTAGTTCCGTGTGACACAGTGTAGCTGTCAGTCCTTGCCCTATGTGACGCAGTGTAGCTGTCAGTCCTAGCTCCGTGAGACGCAGTGTATCTGTCAGTCCTAGCTCCGTGTGACGCAGTGTAGTTGAAGGAAATGACCTGTGAGATTCCAGCAGTCGACCTTGGTACGTGAGATGCTCTGAGTCATCAAGGAAACACCGCTATTGGGAGGGGGCCTTAGGGCGGCGGACATTCTCCACATCGCTTTTTATACTCTTGACACTTTGATTTATTCATAAGAAACAATTTGGGGTTTCCCCCCTCCCCCTCGCCATACGGTTCATTTGGCCGCTACCATTCCTAAACTAATTAGCATAGCACATCATGCATACCTAATCACGCCGTTCCCTAACGGGGTAGGCAATAAACTGTGCACATAGCTCAAAAAACAACTCCGTACTTAATCCATCCTCACTAACTTTCTCCACACTTCTCTATCCTTGCATACTCCCTTCTTTTCTACAACATACATACACCGAGTCAAATATTCTCTTTTATTATTAAAACTATTAATGTTTCCCTTTTTCACACATTCATCCAAAACATTTAGCCATGTCTTACATGGCCTACCCCTTACTTTTAATCCACACACTCTACCTTCATATATTCGCTTCGTCATTCAATTCTTCCTCTCAACATACCCAAAACAACGTAAGACGCTTCTTTCACATTAACCTATTGGATTCCTTTTCAAACCTCACTCCTTCAGTATCCGTTCATTACTGACTCTGTCCATACGAGTTTTACCACTTTCATTTCTTAGATATCTCATTCCAGCCGCATTCACCTCGCTCTTGTGTTTCTCCTGACAAACCCACGCTTCAAATACATACAACATTGTTGGCGTTAAGACACTTTTATAGACCGCCATCTTTGATCTTTCGATACTACTTCATTCTTTGCGATAATCCCCACATACATCCAACTAAACTACTCTTCGAAATGCATTCACCCGTCTGTCGATTTCACCTTCTATTCTTCCATTTTTACAGAACATTCTGCCCAGATACAAGAAATCATTCACTTGCTCTTAACAGTTGTCCATTTATATTAAGCTGACAATCATTCCCCGATCCGTACTTATCACAATCACCCACACTATGTCGGACCGACACTTTTCGTTCATAATTGTTGTCAATTCAGTCCAGTGGAGTTGACTTCTTGGCTGCAATGGATTACGACGAAGAGCTGGTTGTAATGTGGTACTTTTATAATATAAGACGGAAGCAAGTGAAAAAAAAAGAAGAAAATATTAGGCGCACCAAATCTTTGCTGAAAGACTTTCTCTAGGAACATCTCAAACGTTGATTGGTGAATTGAGAAGCGACGAAACAAAGTTCTTTAATTATTTTATAATGTCTATGATCACGTTTGAAAGTCTACTTGCAAGACTGGAGGTCGTCACAAGTGAGAACTGCGCAATATAATCCTTCGATCGATTAACTTCTGACACGACACTTTCATCGGCTCTCTGGATTGACCAACTGTCCGGTAAAAGTGTGGGCTCCAACACTTGTATCGGGTCGGACTATATGTGAACAGTTCCATATAAATAGTACAGTCAGTAGTGTCTCCAACATTTTTATCGGCCCGATAAAAGTGTCTGGGAAGTTTCGAGAAGGAAATGTCGTCAGATATACCTCTTCAAGGTACGCATCTCTTCACTTGCCTTCCTGACGAGGAGCCGCGTAGGTTGAGTCTATGACATATTAATCTATATTCTAAATTTCACGTGTCGGGAATTATCATGCATATAACGCAATAGTCGGGCTTTTATTAAAATCTACGTGTGAGATATCTATCAAAAAACTGTTTATCTAATAAAAAGAAAAACTATAAAACACCAAAACTTTTGTTTTCTAAAATAAGACATTATCCCTTTTTAATTATTATAATACTGAATAACAAACTTGAAACCAATTCAATAATTATATAAAATACCACACTAATTGTGGCGAACGAACAAATAATGTATCAGGCTAGCTCTTTTAGACGTTACAACGCATACATTAATAACGTTAATGAATAGAAATGAGTAATATTGAATTTAAAAATATTGTACCCGAATTTGCGTGGAGAGGGTAATTATTTATAAAAAAAACCACCCTCAATACAACCGACAAGGATTCAAACCCTGTTTTCCCCTTCATAAGCTGTCCGGTTTATTGTGAGAGTAACGCTTCAGTCAAAGTGTTTCCCAAAATGTGGGTCAAAACCCGGTACCGGACCACAAAAAGGAAAATGCCGTTCCACAGAAAATTTAGTAAACTTATGCACGGTTAATCATTGTGGAACCCGCTTCGGTGGATGCATGGTCTAAGGCGCTACTCTCACAGTAGACTAGATTGCTGATGATGGGGATATCGAGGTTCGAATCTCGGTCGGGTGTACTGAGAGTGGTTTTTCATAAAAAATTTTTTTTTACTTTTTCTCCACGCAAATGTAGGTACACCACTAAATTCAAAACTTTCTCATCCTCAGCACATTAGCGTAATTAGTACACATGCGTATAACCTGGACGGATAGTAAGACACGGTGGTAAAAATAATTTTGTAAAAATAATAAGAAAATTGGTCTATAGATATCACTGGCCCTGTGTTTTTGTCCTTATAGCCCTTTATGGTGACAGAAGGGAGGACTGCCAGGTAGCGCCACGTGTGTGAGTGTGTGAGTGTGTGGGCACGGGTCCTGCGTGCGTGCGACCTTCACAAACATCCAACCCTTTCCTTTCAAAAACCTGGCCTCGCCTCAATTCAACCTTCCTGTGTTCTTATGAATGGAGCGGAGGGATCTCCTTTTTTTTTCTTTATTCTTTTTCGGCTTTTATTGGTGAAGGCTTACGGCCCTGGTCGAGTGGTTGCAGTCACTCCCGTGCACGAGCCATCGTTAGGGGCACCTACTTGCGTGCATGGGGAAGGGAAGGGGGGGTTTAATAGGCACATGCCCACCTCCTGATTGTAGTGGAGTGTGGTGTGTGGTACCTTACACTTGATGTCTCCAGTCAGGATTACAACCAGACACACCCAGAGATAGACCAGTCTGTTATCACCTCCTGACTGTAGTGGAGTGTGGTACCCTGTCAGGATTACAACCAGAGACACCCAGAGATAGACCAGTCTGTTATCACCTCCTGATAGTAGTGGAGTGTGGTACCCTGTCAGGATTACAACCAGAGACACCCAGAGATAGACCAGTCTGTTATCACCTCCTGATAGTAGTGGAGTGTGGTACCCTGTCAGGATTACAACCAGAGACACCCAGAGATAGACCAGTCTGTTATCACCTCCTGATAGTAGTGGAGTGTGGTACCCTGTCAGGATTACAACCAGAGACACCCAGAGATAGACCAGTCTGTTATCACCTCCTGATAGTAGTGGAGTGTGGTACCCTGTCAGGATTACAACCAGAGACACCCAGAGATAGACCAGTCTGTTATCACCTCCTGATAGTAGTGGAGTGTGGTACCCTGTCAGGATTACAACCAGAGACACCCAGAGATAGACCAGTCTGTTATCACCTCCTGATAGTAGTGGAGTGTGGTACCCTGTCAGGATTACAACCAGAGACACCCAGAGATAGACCAGTCTGTTATCACCTCCTGATAGTAGTGGAGTGTGGTACCCTGTCAGGATTACAACCAGAGACACCCAGAGATAGACCAGTCTGTTATCACCTCCTGATAGTAGTGGAGTGTGGTACCCTGTCAGGATTACAACCAGAGACACCCAGAGATAGACCAGTCTGTTATCACCTCCTGATAGTAGTGGAGTGTGGTACCCTGTCAGGATTACAACCAGAGACACCCAGAGATAGACCAGTCTGTTATCACCTCCTGATAGTAGTGGAGTGTGGTACCCTGTCAGGATTACAACCAGAGACACCCAGAGATAGACCAGTCTGTTATCACCTCCTGATAGTAGTGGAGTGTGGTACCCTGTCAGGATTACAACCAGAGACACCCAGAGATAGACCAGTCTGTTATCACCTCCTGATAGTAGTGGAGTGTGGTACCCTGTCAGGATTACAACCAGAGACACCCAGAGATAGACCAGTCTGTTATCACCTCCTGATAGTAGTGGAGTGTGGTACCCTGTCAGGATTACAACCAGAGACACCCAGAGATAGACCAGTCTGTTATCACCTCCTGATAGTAGTGGAGTGTGGTACCCTGTCAGGATTACAACCAGAGACACCCAGAGATAGACCAGTCTGTTATCACCTCCTGATAGTAGTGGAGTGTGGTACCCTGTCAGGATTACAACCAGAGACACCCAGAGATAGACCAGTCTGTTATCACCTCCTGATAGTAGTGGAGTGTGGTACCCTGTCAGGATTACAACCAGAGACACCCAGAGATAGACCAGTCTGTTATCACCTCCTGATAGTAGTGGAGTGTGGTACCCTGTCAGGATTACAACCAGAGACACCCAGAGATAGACCAGTCTGTTATCACCTCCTGATAGTAGTGGAGTGTGGTACCCTGTCAGGATTACAACCAGAGACACCCAGAGATAGACCAGTCTGTTATCACCTCCTGATAGTAGTGGAGTGTGGTACCCTGTCAGGATTACAACCAGAGACACCCAGAGATAGACCAGTCTGTTATCACCTCCTGATAGTAGTGGAGTGTGGTACCCTGTCAGGATTACAACCAGAGACACCCAGAGATAGACCAGTCTGTTATCACCTCCTGATAGTAGTGGAGTGTGGTACCCTGTCAGGATTACAACCAGAGACACCCAGAGATAGACCAGTCTGTTATCACCTCCTGATAGTAGTGGAGTGTGGTACCCTGTCAGGATTACAACCAGAGACACCCAGAGATAGACCAGTCTGTTATCACCTCCTGATAGTAGTGGAGTGTGGTACCCTGTCAGGATTACAACCAGAGACACCCAGAGATAGACCAGTCTGTTATCACCTCCTGATAGTAGTGGAGTGTGGTACCCTGTCAGGATTACAACCAGAGACACCCAGAGATAGACCAGTCTGTTATCACCTCCTGATAGTAGTGGAGTGTGGTACCCTGTCAGGATTACAACCAGAGACACCCAGAGATAGACCAGTCTGTTATCACCTCCTGATAGTAGTGGAGTGTGGTACCCTGTCAGGATTACAACCAGAGACACCCAGAGATAGACCAGTCTGTTATCACCTCCTGATAGTAGTGGAGTGTGGTACCCTGTCAGGATTACAACCAGAGACACCCAGAGATAGACCAGTCTGTTATCACCTCCTGATAGTAGTGGAGTGTGGTACCCTGTCAGGATTACAACCAGAGACACCCAGAGATAGACCAGTCTGTTATCACCTCCTGATAGTAGTGGAGTGTGGTACCCTGTCAGGATTACAACCAGAGACACCCAGAGATAGACCAGTCTGTTATCACCTCCTGATAGTAGTGGAGTGTGGTACCCTGTCAGGATTACAACCAGAGACACCCAGAGATAGACCAGTCTGTTATCACCTCCTGATAGTAGTGGAGTGTGGTACCCTGTCAGGATTACAACCAGAGACACCCAGAGATAGACCAGTCTGTTATCACCTCCTGATAGTAGTGGAGTGTGGTACCCTGTCAGGATTACAACCAGAGACACCCAGAGATAGACCAGTCTGTTATCACCTCCTGATAGTAGTGGAGTGTGGTACCCTGTCAGGATTACAACCAGAGACACCCAGAGATAGACCAGTCTGTTATCACCTCCTGATAGTAGTGGAGTGTGGTACCCTGTCAGGATTACAACCAGAGACACCCAGAGATAGACCAGTCTGTTATCACCTCCTGATAGTAGTGGAGTGTGGTACCCTGTCAGGATTACAACCAGAGACACCCAGAGATAGACCAGTCTGTTATCACCTCCTGATAGTAGTGGAGTGTGGTACCCTGTCAGGATTACAACCAGAGACACCCAGAGATAGACCAGTCTGTTATCACCTCCTGATAGTAGTGGAGTGTGGTACCCTGTCAGGATTACAACCAGAGACACCCAGAGATAGACCAGTCTGTTATCACCTCCTGATAGTAGTGGAGTGTGGTACCCTGTCAGGATTACAACCAGAGACACCCAGAGATAGACCAGTCTGTTATCACCTCCTGATAGTAGTGGAGTGTGGTACCCTGTCAGGATTACAACCAGAGACACCCAGAGATAGACCAGTCTGTTATCACCTCCTGATAGTAGTGGAGTGTGGTACCCTGTCAGGATTACAACCAGAGACACCCAGAGATAGACCAGTCTGTTATCACCTCCTGATAGTAGTGGAGTGTGGTACCCTGTCAGGATTACAACCAGAGACACCCAGAGATAGACCAGTCTGTTATCACCTCCTGATAGTAGTGGAGTGTGGTACCCTGTCAGGATTACAACCAGAGACACCCAGAGATAGACCAGTCTGTTATCACCTCCTGATAGTAGTGGAGTGTGGTACCCTGTCAGGATTACAACCAGAGACACCCAGAGATAGACCAGTCTGTTATCACCTCCTGATAGTAGTGGAGTGTGGTACCCTGTCAGGATTACAACCAGAGACACCCAGAGATAGACCAGTCTGTTATCACCTCCTGATAGTAGTGGAGTGTGGTACCCTGTCAGGATTACAACCAGAGACACCCAGAGATAGACCAGTCTGTTATCACCTCCTGATAGTAGTGGAGTGTGGTACCCTGTCAGGATTACAACCAGAGACACCCAGAGATAGACCAGTCTGTTATCACCTCCTGATAGTAGTGGAGTGTGGTACCCTGTCAGGATTACAACCAGAGACACCCAGAGATAGACCAGTCTGTTATCACCTCCTGATAGTAGTGGAGTGTGGTACCCTGTCAGGATTACAACCAGAGACACCCAGAGATAGACCAGTCTGTTATCACCTCCTGATAGTAGTGGAGTGTGGTACCCTGTCAGGATTACAACCAGAGACACCCAGAGATAGACCAGTCTGTTATCACCTCCTGATAGTAGTGGAGTGTGGTACCCTGTCAGGATTACAACCAGAGACACCCAGAGATAGACCAGTCTGTTATCACCTCCTGATAGTAGTGGAGTGTGGTACCCTGTCAGGATTACAACCAGAGACACCCAGAGATAGACCAGTCTGTTATCACCTCCTGATAGTAGTGGAGTGTGGTACCCTGTCAGGATTACAACCAGAGACACCCAGAGATAGACCAGTCTGTTATCACCTCCTGATAGTAGTGGAGTGTGGTACCCTGTCAGGATTACAACCAGAGACACCCAGAGATAGACCAGTCTGTTATCACCTCCTGATAGTAGTGGAGTGTGGTACCCTGTCAGGATTACAACCAGAGACACCCAGAGATAGACCAGTCTGTTATCACCTCCTGATAGTAGTGGAGTGTGGTACCCTGTCAGGATTACAACCAGAGACACCCAGAGATAGACCAGTCTGTTATCACCTCCTGATAGTAGTGGAGTGTGGTACCCTGTCAGGATTACAACCAGAGACACCCAGAGATAGACCAGTCTGTTATCACCTCCTGATAGTAGTGGAGTGTGGTACCCTGTCAGGATTACAACCAGAGACACCCAGAGATAGACCAGTCTGTTATCACCTCCTGATAGTAGTGGAGTGTGGTACCCTGTCAGGATTACAACCAGAGACACCCAGAGATAGACCAGTCTGTTATCACCTCCTGATAGTAGTGGAGTGTGGTACCCTGTCAGGATTACAACCAGAGACACCCAGAGATAGACCAGTCTGTTATCACCTCCTGATAGTAGTGGAGTGTGGTACCCTGTCAGGATTACAACCAGAGACACCCAGAGATAGACCAGTCTGTTATCACCTCCTGATAGTAGTGGAGTGTGGTACCCTGTCAGGATTACAACCAGAGACACCCAGAGATAGACCAGTCTGTTATCACCTCCTGATAGTAGTGGAGTGTGGTACCCTGTCAGGATTACAACCAGAGACACCCAGAGATAGACCAGTCTGTTATCACCTCCTGATAGTAGTGGAGTGTGGTACCCTGTCAGGATTACAACCAGAGACACCCAGAGATAGACCAGTCTGTTATCACCTCCTGATAGTAGTGGAGTGTGGTACCCTGTCAGGATTACAACCAGAGACACCCAGAGATAGACCAGTCTGTTATCACCTCCTGATAGTAGTGGAGTGTGGTACCCTGTCAGGATTACAACCAGAGACACCCAGAGATAGACCAGTCTGTTATCACCTCCTGATAGTAGTGGAGTGTGGTACCCTGTCAGGATTACAACCAGAGACACCCAGAGATAGACCAGTCTGTTATCACCTCCTGATAGTAGTGGAGTGTGGTACCCTGTCAGGATTACAACCAGAGACACCCAGAGATAGACCAGTCTGTTATCACCTCCTGATAGTAGTGGAGTGTGGTACCCTGTCAGGATTACAACCAGAGACACCCAGAGATAGACCAGTCTGTTATCACCTCCTGATAGTAGTGGAGTGTGGTACCCTGTCAGGATTACAACCAGAGACACCCAGAGATAGACCAGTCTGTTATCACCTCCTGATAGTAGTGGAGTGTGGTACCCTGTCAGGATTACAACCAGAGACACCCAGAGATAGACCAGTCTGTTATCACCTCCTGATAGTAGTGGAGTGTGGTACCCTGTCAGGATTACAACCAGAGACACCCAGAGATAGACCAGTCTGTTATCACCTCCTGATAGTAGTGGAGTGTGGTACCCTGTCAGGATTACAACCAGAGACACCCAGAGATAGACCAGTCTGTTATCACCTCCTGATAGTAGTGGAGTGTGGTACCCTGTCAGGATTACAACCAGAGACACCCAGAGATAGACCAGTCTGTTATCACCTCCTGATAGTAGTGGAGTGTGGTACCCTGTCAGGATTACAACCAGAGACACCCAGAGATAGACCAGTCTGTTATCACCTCCTGATAGTAGTGGAGTGTGGTACCCTGTCAGGATTACAACCAGAGACACCCAGAGATANGTCAGGATTACAACCAGAGACACTCAGAGATAGACCAGTCTGTTATCACCTCCTGATTGTAGTGGAGTGTGGTACCTTGTCTCCAGTCAGGATTACAACCAGAGACACTCAGAGACAGACCAGTCTGTTATCACCTCCTGGTTGTAGTGGAGTGTGGTACCTTGTCTCCAGTCAGGATTACAACCAGAGACACTCAGATAGACCAGCGTGTTATCACCTCCTGATAGTAGTGGGTTGTGGTACCCTGCACTTGACATCTCCAATGGATGGAACAGACAGTATTAACAATATTGGGAATATACTTGATGAATGGACCAGGCAGTAATGACGATATTGGAAATACCTTCAGAAAGCATTCCCTAGTAGCGCCAACCGCAGCACAGCCCCTTGTCTGGTCTGTGGTCTACCTGTTCGTGTCACAAACACTGCTCTTCATAAACAAGGTACAGTCGCTAACACTGGTATTGAGAGCTAGAGACTTGTCAGGGATCATTCCCACAAGATGGATTGTAGCCTCCTCTATCCCGGCTCTGGTAGCACGTGATGCTGCTGTTGTGTCATCTGAGGACTCGACTTGTTCTTCTCTATCCACTTCTTTGTTTCAATCTTAGTTCGCAATCTTACCGCACGTAATGTTAGCCTAGAGCTGTGGCGTTGCAGTCGGGTCAGTTAGGAACTGGACTTGTTCCTCTCTATCCACTTCTGTTTTTCACTCCTAGTTCGCAATCTTACCGCACGTAATGTTAACCTAGAGTTGTGGCGTTACAGTCGGGTCAGCTATCCACTTCTGTTTTTCACGCTTAGTTCGCAATCTTACCACAAGTAATGTTAGCCTAGAGTTGTGGCGTTGCAGTCGGGTCAGCTAGGGACTTGACTTGTTCCTCTCTATCCACTTCTGTTTTTCACTCTTAGTTCGCAATCTTACCGCACGCGATGTTAGCCTAGAGTTGTGGCGTTACAGTCGGGTCAGCTGGGGACTTGACGCGTTCTTCTCTATCCACTCATAAAGCTAGGACAAAGCGAGTGAATAAAGTTCGTTGACTGCCATTTTCATAGAAGAATAAAATAAAATTTTAAAGTTTTGTAATTTTTTTTTTCCCCATCGCATTTTAATACACGTTCGGGGTGTATATATAAATTACGATCATGGAAAAGGTACAAGGAAGGTAGAATGTAGCGAAGATGTAGATCTACGCGTATCAGTGCGGAGGAGCGGGGATAAACCTATTTAGTGACACTCCAAGCTCCTCGTCATCGGCCGTCCAGAATTTTGCGAGAGTAACGCCTTCAGAGACCACTAGACCATCGAAAATCGGGACGGGTCATCCCATTTTACTTCCACAGGTGTACAATATCACGGGCCTTTGGGTTAAAGAAGTATTATTCGGAGATGCGGTGATGAGTAGAAAAGAAAAAAAAAGAAGCTCAAAACATTTCAGGTTGAAGAAATATCTCGGCCAAGTGACGCGAAACATCATTTCGATGGGCGCTCACACCGCATATTGAATTTAATAGACGATGATGATAGTGATCCCTTACACGTTACGGCGGTGGTTCACAGAAGGGGCTCCGCTCCGCGAGCTGTTCTCAAGGAATCCGCGACAACCGCCAAGATTTAACAAAATAAAATGTTAAAATAATAATCAAACAATTTTAGGCCTAATAAAAAACTTCCCACCCTTCCTCACCCCACCTGTGCAGTTCTACATGAAAAACAAGTAATTATAGAAATAGACTTGACATGCATTCGGAGTCTCGAGTCAAAGTGTCCAGCCTTCAACCTGATCTTCAAGAAGTGGTGTGGAAAAAAGAGGTTTCACTTATCTCACTAATACTAGACCCAAATTAATATAAACTTGAACTTTTTCATAATTAATAAATTTTCCTGTAGTCTTAACTAAGCTTTTTTTGTGTAAACTATTACTATTATATTAATTAGTGTTACAACTAGAGTTAGTGTAGTAATAAAAGTATGTAAAAAAACACATTTGACTTGGATTTACTGTGCCAAATTACCAGGTCGGGTGGAGCTGTCATTGGGCCTTCAAATGAAGACTGAAGACGCCGGCGCCTCTAGCCAGTGTCCCGGAACCAGGGCTAGGGGGTGGGGTGGGGTGAGGGTCCTGACTTCCTGTCCCCCTCCCTCCCTCACCTGCCAGAGGTTATTATTATGCATGGTCTCTAGACCTCTCAGTAGACTCGCTTCTCTAACCATCTCTAAATACGAGAGAACAGGACGAGGTCATTAAATAGTGAGTGATGATTGCTGTAGTCATTGTGACTGGGACTGTAGTGATTGCTGTAATCATTGTGACTGGGACTGTAGTGATTGCTGTAGCCATTGTGACTGTCTGGGACTGTAGTGATTGCTGTAGTCACTGTGACTGGGACTGTAGTGATTGCTGTAGTCATTGTGACTGGGACTGTAGTGATTGCTGTAGTCATTGTGACTGGGACTGTGGTGCTTGCTGTAGTCATTGTGACTGTCTGAGACTATGGTGCTTGCTGTAGCCATTGTGACTGGGACTGTGGTGCTTGCTGTAGTCATTGTGACTGGGACTGTGGTGCTTGCTGTAGTCATTGTGACTGGGACTGTGGTGCTTGCTGTAGTCATTGTGACTGGGACTGTGGTGCTTGCTGTAGTCATTGTGACTGGGACTGTGGTGCTTGCTGTAGTCATTGTGACTGGGACTGTGGTGCTTGCTGTAGTCATTGTGACTGGGACTGTGGTGCTTGCTGTAGTCATTGTGACTGGGACTGTGGTGCTTGCTGTAGTCATTGTGACTGGGACTGTGGTGCTTGCTGTAGTCATTGTGATTGTCTGGGATTATGGTGCTTGCTGTAGTCATTGTGATTGTCTGAGACTTTGGTCCTTGTTGCTGTTATTGTATTTGTCTGGGACTCTGGTGGTGCTTGCTGCGGCTATTGTGACTGTCTGGGGGACTGGTGCTTGTTGCTGTTATTGCTACTGTCAGGTATTCTGATGCTTGTTGCTGTTATCGTGACTCTCATGATACTTTTTAACGGCTCATTAAGGAAATAAACTGAAATATTCTCCTACTTTGCAAACAATATAACGATTGATCGCTTTCTGCTCTTCAGGAACAAAGTTGGACGAAATACTTACATTGTGTTGGTTAGCCTGAGACAAAACTTAACCTCACAGTGAAATTATTATGGGTTTTTAATTTAACTACCCTTAAGGGAAATCATAATAATACGTTACAAGGAGGTAGGGAGGGGTGAATAATATATCTCAGACCTTCCATAATTGCATTTATGTGTACGGAAGGATATTAATTAAATACTGACTTTTTCCTTCTCCCAAAATCTTACCCCCCCCCCCCCCCCCC
>CABFWO010003882.1:0-23283 GCA_902155825.1 Timema genevievae | reverse complement strand
CCCCCCCATCCTAATACATGACTACCTTCAACCCCTCCACAACACTTTTCTTGCCCTTTATATTCCCACCTACCCTATTCCGCCCCATCACAGGGGTTCTTAATAACCGACCTTATGGTATGGAAATAAATCTCCGCCACCGCCCACATTCATTCACCCCGTTCTGACGTTCACAAGATTACCAAACAAATTAAGTTTTGTCAGTTTTTTTATATGATGCCAAAGGGAACATTTATTAGTTCTAAAAAAAAAGTATGAAAAAAAATTGAATCTTGAAATTAATATATTTGTTAAATTATTTTAAAGAAATATCGAGAATTTTACAGACTGATGATTTTTATTATCTCTTGAAAACCCGCTTCGGTGGCCGCATGGTCTAAGGCGCTACTCTCGTAATAGGCAAGATTGCCTAGGATGGTGAGATTAGGGTTCGATCCCAGTTGGGTGTACATTGTACGTAGGGTGGTTTTCCTGACTGGTTTCCCACTCTCCCTCCACGCAAATCCGAGTACACTTCCTCTAAATTTAACCTTATTAATCCCTTGCACATTAGTGTGATTAGTACATATGCGTACGTACAACTCGAACGGGTAGTAAGGCACAGTGCTAAAATAAATCTCTCGACCACCAACCACTCTGCTTCAAGAAAAACTAATTTATTTTTTAGAACCACGCCCTACCACACGCTCAGGTTGTACGCCTGTGTACTAACTACGTACTAACGGGTAGTGTCAGAAACGAGGAAGGTTGGATTTAGAATAAGTGTACCCGTATTTGCGTAGAAAGAGAGAGGTTGGAAAACCATCTGGGAAAAACCACTCTTAGTAGACTAGACCAGGATTTGAACCCCGACGTAATTGAAAGTATATTCTATTAAGAGAGTGACACCTTAGACGCTTAGACCATTCGGCCACCGAAGCGGGTAAACATCTGAATAATTTATTTTCTCTTCTGTTCCTTGCTTGCCTTGATCAGGTTGAAAAGGTGCAAACGTATGTTCTTAGATGATTAGAAAATGGCAACACTACACAAGATCTGAGCTCTAGCCCTCTGGATCTGTATAGCAAGAACAGTGAACATACACATTTACTATGATAAAAAGAACATGTTAGAAAATTACTACAACAAAAAGAGTGGTCCACATTGATAAATTATTATCATATCATTTGTATTATTTTATCAGTATTTTTATGTAATTGATAGTGATGTGTGGTTGATAGAGCTCTAGTTTTCATGATCATGTGGTTGATAGAGCTCTAGTTTTCATGATCGTGTGGTTGATAGAGCTCTAGTTTTCATGATCGTGTGGTTGATAGAGCTCTAGTTCTCACGATCGTGTGGTTGATATAGCTATAGTTTTCATGATCGTGTGGTTGATAGAGCTCTTATGTTCATGATGTGTGGTTGATAGAGCTATAGCTCTCATGATCGTGTGGTTGATAGAGCTCTTATGTTCATGATGTGTGGTTGCTAGAGCTCTAGTTTTCATGATGTGTGGGTGATAGAGCTCTAGTTCTCATGATCGTGTGGTTGATAGAGTTCTAGTTTTCATGATGTGTTGTTGATACAGCTCCAGTTTTCATGATGTGTGGTTGATAGAGCTGTATAGTGAATGATGTGTTGTTGATTTGGTCCCAGTTTACTGTCATCATTCACCCGTTGTCTGTTATTGGCCTGTTATCCAAGCCAGATTGTCTCCTCGACTCCCTCCCAGAAGACTGTAGCTGATCACAGCTTAGTGTTCACTAGTGTAGCATTAATGATAGAGGCTCTAGGTACTCCTCAGCCAGATAACATCACTTTTCTCTGCAAGGAATATTAATTGAGGGGGGTGGGATTGTACGGGTAATGATGGGTCTCTCACACGTGACTTACAAACTGGACCTGCTCCAAGTACACCTATGAGCAATACAACACACATACGACTTGTTTACATTGCTACCATACTTGACCACTCAGACAGGATGTAACCAGGGTCCTCTAGACCTGTAGTCAGTCTCCCTGACCACTCAGCTACAGACAGGATGTAACCAGGGTCCTCTAGACCTGTAGTCAGTCTCCCTGACCACTCAGCTACAGACAGGATGTAACCAGGGTCCTCTAGACCTGTAGTCAGTCTCCCTGACCACTCAGCTACAAACAGTATGTAACCAGGGTCCTCTAGACCTGTAGTCAGTCTCCCTGACCACTCAGCCACCAACACATTATTCTTGTCAGTAAGACTGTATTCTCATCTAGTGATGAGCCCGTCAAACTACGGCGAGATCAGAAATAGATTTGTGAGGGAACGATCTTAAATAAATCCCCTCTTCCCCTCCAAAGTGAAACAATATTTAACAATACCGTGGGTCACGCCGCGGCGCTCAGCTCGTGCGTCTAGGGTTGAGACAAGGCCCAGACAGACCGAGACTACTGGCATTGAACAGTTAGGGTGCGTTCACAGAACTAGGATTGATAGAAGACTACTGGAAGGGAACAGTTAGGGTGCATTCACAGACTTAGGATTGCTAGACTACTGGGAGGGAACAGTTAGGGTACGTTCACAAACATAGGATTCAGACAAGACTACTGGTACGGAACAGTTAGGGTGTATTCACAGACTGAGGATTGATAGACTACTGGGAGGGAACAGTTAGGGTGCATTCACAGACCTAGGATTGATAGACTACTGGGAGGGAACAGTTAGGGTACGTTCACAAACATAGAATTCAGACAAGACTACTGGTATGGAACAGTTAGGGTGCATTCGCAGACCTAGGATTGATAGACTACTGGGAGGGAACAGTTAGGGTGCATTCACAGACCTAGGATTGAGACAAGACTACTGGTATGGAACAGTTAGGGTGCATTCACAGACCTAGGATTGATAGACTATTGGGAGGGAAAAGTTAGGGTGCATTCACAGACTTAAGATTGAGACAAGACTACTGGTATGGAACAGTTAGGGTGCAGTCACAGACTGAGGATTGATAGACTACTGGCATTGAACAGTTAGGGTGCATTCACAGACTTAAGATTGAGACAAGACTACTGGTATGGAACAGTTAGGGTGCATTCGCAGACCTAGGATTGATAGACTACTGGGAGGGAACAGTTAGGGTACGTTCACTGACCTATGCTTAAGAATGGTCCAGAATCAGAATGCATCATTTATATATATATATATATTCACCATGCACTTTCTAAACATAGTACTCTATTGACACATGACATACAAGATAACTTAAACTAAATAATCGATCCTTATGTCCATCGCTTATTTATTATTTTTTTATAACTTAGAGGCTGAATGAGTTGAATTACCACCAAGTTTCGCACGCCACTGAAATGGTGTGTTAGTGTTTTGTGACTGTAGCCACGAGAAACCCGTCACCTGTGGAACAGACCACACTAAGCAGATGCCTTGCCCCACGTGTCCACCTGTACGGGTTCGTGCGTCTCAACTAGGAAAAAATAAACTATCACCCCGTCTTACAACCTGTTCGTGTTATACGCATATGTGCTAATTACGCTAACGTGTTAAGGATGAGAAAGGTTGGATTTAGAGAAAGTGTATCTATATATGCGTGGAGGGAGAGTGAAAAACCATTTTAGTAACAACCGTCCTCAGCACACCTGACTAGGATTCGAAACTCAATCTCCTCGTCGGAAGCATTCCAGTCCAACACGAGAATAACGCCTTAAACCATTTGACCACCGAACTGGGTGTGTCTCTTAGGGCCAGTTTCATGCTCAAGATTGATCTCGCCTCGAGGGCGCTTTGATACCAAACACAAGACTACACCTACCTTTAATCAGCTTCGGTGGCCGCGTGGTCTAACACGCTACTCTCGCAGTAGACTAGACTGCCGATGATGGGGAGATCGAGGTTCGAATCTCGGTCGGGTGTACTGAGGGTTTTTTCATATTGTTTTTCCACTCTCCCTCCACGTAAATATGGGTACACTTTATATATGTATAAGCCCTCCTTATCCCTAAAACCATTATAGTAATAATTAGTAAATAGGCGTTCAACCCGAACGGGTAGTAAGACGCGATGCTAATAAAAAACCTACATTTAACTTAAATGGAATAGTCCATTTTCGCATATGGCCCATTCTTTTATGGTCTAGGTAGGTGTCCTATTTTTTTTAAGAGTCCTATCAGCTGAGAACAAAACACAGAAAACTGCAGGTGTGTTAATTCCATTAAATTTTAAAAAAAATTCTAATCAGCCGTGTCCTTGCCAATGACTAGAAGCTATTAGGCCTACCCCTCTCTCTCTCTCTTTTCTAAACTGGATCGAACCCTGGTTTCTCGGGTCAATAGACAAGGCAGGGCTCGAGACCAAAAAAAAATACATTTTATAATCAAGCAGAAGAAAGATCCTAATTTAATGATTGGTCTAGCTTTCAAACGAATATTTAGAAATATGAGTAAAGTCCCCGCCAAGCTTGACTCAGGTATCGACGAATCGTTCTTACAAGGAACTCACTAATTAAAAGCCGCCATCAGAAAAAAAGGAAGACTAAAAAAAAAAAGCAGGTATTGAGGTTGAGTTCTACCTTGCAACGAGTATTAAGGCGGGAGTGTAGGGGACGTGAGAAAAGGTTAGTTTTTTTGCTGCTTTTATATCAAAACTCTTTTTTAATCAAAATAAATAAAATATTTCTCTATTTTATACACGTAGTTTAATTTTTTTTCTCTCACGTGATGATATAAAAAGTTCTTGAATATCTGTAAAAAAAAAGTCCTGGAATATAGTGACAATTTTTTTTCTCAAGGAGGTTGCATACCTGTGACGTCACGGCAGGTCAAGATAGGATTTCTCACGTTATTGTATTTAAGACTTAATTCGATGAGTTTTAAAGAAATTACGTTCAAAAAACCCAATAATTCTAAAAATAGTCCTACAGCCTCACAAAAATTATCATTTTTATCTTGAAGTTTTTTTTGTATACACATTTTTTTTTATAAATCCTCAACAACTTGGCTATTTGGCTTAGCATATGTCTATTTAGAATAGGATGTTTTCAAGGTGCAAATAGTAGAGTGGGTATTTATACTTGTCAGAGGAAGAGGGGAAGTATCATAAGTAGATAAACAAGAGACCTCTCAGGGTGAACCGCTCATTTTCTTTCCCTTCTTTATATTTCGTACTTTGGTGTCTAAGTGTGATACTGCTTAGACTGCTTAGGTGCGTCAAGTTAATATGCGACCTGCTTCGTAAAACAGCGTCAAAATATCCAAGTAGGCAACGTCGTTAAGGCAATTGGCCCTTTTAATTTGGCGTGGAAATGCAGAGCCGTGGGAACAAACGGTTATCTTCAAGAATTTTTATTGTTTTGCAATTTTCTTTTCGGAAACAGTTTGTTCAAGAATAGAAGCGTGTTGATTATGTTATACTTTTTATATACACACCTCCTCTATAGTTTTAATAGTGATCAAATATCAATAATTTTGATATTTTTCAATATAAAACTGCTGGATTCATAACAAAAAATAAGAAAATATAACAATTAATAAACATCGGTACATTATCTTAGAAGGGGTGTTGAAAATATTGGTACAAAAAAATTTCACTCGTTCTCGAGAAAACTGATATTTCCAAACGTATGATTTCTCCACAAGACCTGTCCGGTAGCTAGCGCAATCTACTGTTTTCGTGATCCACCTGTTCTTGTTGGCGCGGAAGGATACTTTAGTCGGTTGTGAAGCCACGCCACGCCTTTAACCCTCCCAGCCCCGCCATCCCACAAAATAGGTTTCAAACTTGCACTCAACAGGGCCAAGGGCCTTAATTTTAAAAAAGTTTCTCACCTAATATCGCTATACTCGTTACAAATGCTAAACAACTGTTTATTTAATCACGTGAAGAAAATTAAACTCTATTTTTCTACTAGAGCAATATTTTATTTATTTGGCCGGAGAAATTTAAAAAAAATTCGCTATTAAAACTGCCAAAATACTTGCCTTAGCGGTTTTTTTACCCCATCCATCCCACCTTAAACCTGTTGCCTTCGACCCCGGCTGCGCGCGCCTAGCGTGGGAAAGTAGAACCAATTTGAATACTAACGAGAGCAGGACTCGCGCTCGGTGAGTACCAATAAATACCAGCACTGCTGACAACTACCATGTGTGTATATGTATATATATATATATGGGAGAAGCTCGGATACAGTCGGGACGAAATGTAGGGGCCTCCTCGTGAGTTGGGACACATGACGACTGGTTTTACGAACTACGGTCCGATTATCTTATATAGTACAATTCTCAAAGGAAATGTATTATCTGACAGCGAGAAAACTTACTAGACCTACAACCAAATTCTCATATAAAGAGTCATGTCTGATAGTTAGAAAACTTACTAGATACATAGTCAAATTCTCAGATAAATGAGTCATGTCTGATAGTTAGAAAACTTACTAGATACATAGTCAAATTCTCAGATAAATGAGTCATGTCTGATAGTTAGAAAATTTACTAGATCCATAGTCAAATTCTCAGATAAAGAGTCATATTTTATAGTTAGAAAAGTTACTAGATCCATAGTCAAATTCTCAGATAAAGAGCCATATCTGATAGAAAAGTTACAAGATCTATAGTCCAATCCTTAAAAGAAGAGTCACACGAGAATTAGAAAAGTTACAAGATCCATAGTCCAATTCACATAGGAAGAACCATATATGATAGTTAGAAAAACTACTAGGTAGCTGTACAGTCCAATTCTCATAGGAAGGATCTTATCTGGCAGTTATAAAAGCAAAGCAGATGGCATACAGTTGTGTGCTGCTCAGTAAATACTTCCTACAGTTGCGTTTAGACTTTCGCCTGCGCCTGCGCAACGTGTATTTCCTGTGCGCCTTGTTGCATGCGGCATGTAGCATGAAAAAGGCATGTTATACACAACTATTAACAATTATATGCTAGAAATTCCGACAAGGAGGGGGGGGGGAATCACACGGTTGTGTGTCGTCATATAACTCCTCACTAACAGACACAAGGAGTGCCTCCATGTAGCTCGTCACTAACAGACACGAGGAGTGCCTTCATGTAACTCCTCACTAACAGACACGAGGAGTGCCCCATGTAGCTTGACAGACACAAGGAGTGCCTCCATGTAGCTCGTCACTAACAGATACAAGGAGTCCCCTATGTAGCTTGACAGACACGAGGAGTGCCCTAATGTAGCTCCTCACTAACAGATACGAGGAGTTCCCTATGTAGCTTGACAGACACGAGGAGTGCCGCCCTGTAGCTTGACAAACATGAGAAGTGCCGCCATGTAGCTCCTCACTAACAGACACAAGGAGTGCCCCATGTAGCTTGACAGACACGAGGAGTGCCCCATGTAGTTTGACAGACACGAGGAGTGCCACCAGCCAGAAGGGACACAATTGTGTGTCGTCCTGTAGCTCCTCACGGCTCTTAACGAGGTTTTCAGCTCATAAAACAAGTCGCCCGGTTGCCGCGTGAAATTGTTCGCCGATATTTAATCACATGCGAACAACAACAGAACTAGATCACGGAAACAAAATAAAAGTCTTGAAGTTGAGTTGAATGTTGGCGAGTAAGGAGCGGGGACCTCTATTCAGGAGTCTTGTGCTCGATTCTGGTTGGGACACAACCTCTTGATTTTCATCATGTGGTCCCCGTGTTCAGGATCTAATAAAGGATCTCTAAATCCCTCATGTTTAGGACCTAGTAAAGCTCCTTTAAATCCCTCATGTTCAGGACCTAGTAAAGGTTCTTTAAATCCCTCATGTTTAGTAACTAATAAAGGGTCTCTAAATCCCTCATGTTCAGGACCTAGTAAAGGTCCTTTAAATCCCTCATGTTCAGGACCTAGTAGAGGTTCTTTAAATCCCTCATGTTCAGGACCTAATAAAGGTCCTTTAAATCCCTCATGTTCAGGACCTAGTAAAGGTTCTTTAAATCCCTCATGCTCAGTATCTAATAAAGGGTCTCTAAATCCCTCATGTTCAGTGTCTAACAAAGGATCTCTAAACCCCCCGCCCCCACCCCCCGTGATAGCGTGAGACTGCAAGACTGAAATCATGTTAGGTTTATCCGCGTGGAAATCTTACCTCACAGCTAGTCGGAATGAATGTCACTCATCTTCTAGAAGGCTACTTTTATGACTTCTATTTTTTTTTTTTATTAGCAAGGCCGCAGTTTCTAATCTCTAATTTAGTGGGCATTCACCTCCCCCCTCCCCAATACATTCCCATCCTCCCGCAGACCCAGAAATAAATACCCAAAAACTTCTGGTCTCTGTATTTCATATGACTCTGGTTGGCTGGTTGACGGCGAGCACTACACTGTATATCATCTCTGAGGAAACTTCATACCACTCAGAGGTGCAGTAGAACAATGGCGTGTTAAATTAGCGCTCCTAAATTCAGTTCTAGAATTTAGGTGTGATTTATATATATATATATAAAAGTTACGAATCATTAATCAGAACTTTTAGCATGATTCCAAAATGTTATCATGCTGCGTCTCACAGTTTGAGAAACCATGCTCTAAGCCGTGATTGAAGTTTTGTCGCCCTGACCACTTGGCCGCTATAAGAGTACAGGAAGCGGTGAGCAACGTTATTTAGAGTCCCCTTTGTGTTGGTTTTTTATGTGCCTTAAGGACACTACACTGGACATCACCTCTGAGGTCTCACGGATAAATTATTTATCATCTCTCTCTCGTTTAACTGTTTACAAATCTCATCACTTCCAGTTGTGTCTGAAGACGGTGTTCTAGGGTAAGAAGGAGCTACTGGCAATATCGACCAACAAGCGTCGCGAAACTTGTCTTACTGTGTTTGGATTCACACGCTCGCTGAAAAACTAGCGCAGGTCAGAAACGTGGTCACGTGACGAACTCTAAGCCCATCACAAGGATTTCTACCTCACCGGCGCGAGCTGTTCCGCTAAAGTTCAACTCGTCTCTACTTTGTCCGCTCTGCCTGAGATGTTCGGCACGGGAGAACCGATCAAATCTCAGGACCAATCATCTCAAATCATCGCGCATGCGCATTTGACGACGCATGCGCTGTACATCCAGAAACTAGCAGACAGCTTCGTTGTCCGTTGTGAGGAGATTTGAGATTACTTGTTAATGTAAAGCTTGTATCGATGTATTGGATTGAGCCACGACACAGCGTTATAATTTGTAAACATTCATTAGGAGAATGATCTAGAATATACATTAACCGGGAGAATGATCTAGAATATACATTAACTGGGAGAATGATCTAGAATATACATTAACTGGGAGAATGATCTAGAATATACATTAACCGGAAGAATGATCTAGAATATATATTAACTGGGAGAATGATCTAGAATATATGTTTATTCACTAGAAAATAAATAATGTTGATAATGAGCTGTTTTAAGTTAGCGTTGTAATGCATTATGGGTCAACATATAGCGTGTGAATTGCTGCGCCACTGAGGAAGATTCTGATTTATATTTTTGGCGAACGTGTGATTCAAGCTTTATATTTGAGGGGATATTGACTACACGAAAACAAGAGAATGACGAGAAAAATGTCACAGCTCAAAAAATGCACTTTTTCAGGAGAGTAAAAAAAAAGGGGAAAAGGTATCAAAATGGCGAATAGTCATTAACATCAGACATAAATTTATATGGTAATACTGTAGACTATACTTTTTTAACCATACTATTGATGTTTAGATTATTTATTGTTATCATGGTAACGTCACAGGGTTGATTAACCGGCCCTATGGTGTAGTGGTCAATCCACCTGGCTACGAATCTAAGGGTCCCAGATTGGATTCCCGACTGGTATCATGGGTAATTTTTCAGAAAGGGAAATTACCCCAACGGTCCCCAGGATTTGGTTAATTAGGCTTAAACCCGCTTCGGTGGCTTCATGGTCTAAGGCGCTACTTTCGTGTCAGAATAGACTTCCGATGATGGGGAGATCGGGGTTCGAATCTAAATTGGGTGTACCTAGTTTTTTCTAAAATGGGTTTTCACTCTCCCTCCACGCAAATATGGGTACACTTCTCTTAATATAACTTTCCTAATCCCTAAAACTATCAGAGTAATTAGTACATATTCGTATAATCTCAACGGATGGAAAGGCGTGGTGATAAAATAAATAGGCTCTAGTTATGTTTTAAGTGTTTTAACTGGTTCCAAACCCTCATACTCACTATCATCTTATCGGGACATGGAAAGAGCCTCCATGGAAAGGATGTACTATCAGTACATTCGGGCGTCGTCTGGACCGGTACATTAGTACCGGCTGATCTTTCCTTTACTGGGCTACGAGTAATATAGCCCAGACAGGCATTATTATTATTATTATTATTATTATTATTATTATTATTGAGGTTGATTAAAGTAAACACTTTGAGCTACGTCACTTTTCTTGCTCATTTAATTAGTTTTTTCCTTATTTGATTCTCTTTGAATTTCAGTTATTTCCAAAATACGTCGTTTTTCTTCTCCTGTGTTCCAACTCTTAAATGACCTGATGGTAAAATTTGGGATTACAGGTGTGTAATTTTTTTCTTTACTGGAAGTGTTTGCCAATTTGTTTCATCTACTTGTGGTCTATAACTCAAAATCGCCGATTTTTTGAGTTGTGTTGCTTTTCTCGCCGGTGTACGATATTGCCTCCACCAAATATGACGAGTCTTCACTAATGTTGTGAATATTAAATTAGTTTCGATGCGTGTGTGAGTCTTGATTAATATAATGTTTCTATCCGCTAATTACCTTGGGCTGGAAGCCATGACTAATGAACACTTAGTGAGGGGTCCAGATTGTTCATGGGGGGGAAGGGGGTGAGATTAGAACTTGGGACCACATAGCTCGATACCATTGCTTTCTATTTGCTTAAATATTGCAGGCTATTGGTGACGTTCATGTAAATTTTGTCTCTTAATTATACTACTATAAAGCCACATGGCTGACTCACTCACTCACTGACGTTTATGTTTACCCACTTCCAGATGAGATAGAAACTTTAAATTTGGCACACTTGTAGCTTCTAGCCTGTAACCAACGGGAAAATTCCAAAAAGTTAAAAAGATGGATTTTTAACCCCCGAAAAAGATTCAAAATGACGGAGCAACTTTAAAGTTGGTGTGGACCTTTCTTTGGAGGTCTCTTGTGGCTAAACGGTAAGACCTATCAAAAAACAGATTGCACCAGCAGCCACGGATTTGGCGAGATCCACAAGTTTGGTCCTATTACTTTTTGTCGTATCTACATCGGTTATACCTTAGATAGAGATAGATTTTTTGATTGTAGGTAAATTTTGCACATTTCCCACACTTTATTTAATTTCAAAACAACACTAGAATTACATTAGTTTACATTCACTCACAAATAAAGCTCACTGGGACAAAGCGAGTTGTTGGTATTAAACGCTTTGGGTGATTTTTATTGATATGTTTATCTTGCATTTTTTTAAAGTAAACACTCGTACTATATCAGCACGCTCCTAACGATCTATTAGGTTTTTTTTAATAGAATAAATTTCCAATCGAATCAAATCTGAAAATGATATGCTTCTACGAACAAACGCGGCTCACATTTCATAGATGGGGGGCGTTATATGACGGCTAGAAAAGTTACTAGATCTTCTTTCATGTATTAATACGTCAAGTAATGTGATCCTTATCAGTCCATCTTACTACCCGTCCGGTTTGTACGCCTGCGTACTAATTATTCTAATGTGTTAAGGAGGAGTGAGGTTAAATTTAGAGTAAGTGTACCTGCATTTGTGTGGAGTAAGAGTGGAAAATAATTTAGGAAAAATCTTTTAAGTATACCTGACCGAGATTCAAACCCTAATCTCCCCATCACCATCGGCTGTCTATTCTATTGTGATAGTGACGCCTAAGACCATGCAGCCACCGAAGCGGGTTCGTGTGATCTGAAACTGTTACTTACGGATCATTACCCGCAAAAAAAAATATTTATTTTTAAATTGCTCAATTTTAGCTGGATCAAAAAAAAAGCTTGTATTTTATAAAAGTCCCTTTTTGTGAAAATTAGACTGTACTTATCGCTTTGCTTCGAGAAAACTGTTCTTCTCTTTCGAATGTTTGTGTTTCTTGTGTTTTCTGACAAAATGAGGCTGTTTAGCTAATTAATGGCTCGTAAACCAGATTCTTTTCACTTTAATATTTCGCACGCACAAAATGTGTCAGATGTTGTTTGTGTGTGATGTGTATCATGTGTACATGTGAGTGTGACATACATAGCAGTACCGGGTTCATGTCCTGGCACTATCACCATCTCAATGGAAAGGGTCAGAAATCAGTTGTTATTTTATGATGTTTGACAATAATTAGGATTAAAAAAACAATATTATAATAAAACGAAATTAGTAAATATTATATTAAAACAATATACAATAAAAAATTCATAGACCTTAAGTTGTCATAAAAAGTAAAATAAGTAAATGATCAAAACTTGATTAAAATGTTAGTAAAGTTTATAAAGTAATTAAAGATAATATGTATTATTTAAGAAAATAGAAACTATTGGTTTTTTAAAAAAAAGTTTATAAAAATTTGAGAAATAAATAAATGAAATATTAATTTCAACTATTTTGTCCATCGTGCCTTCATATACGCCTTGAATAATGGGGTGGTGTAACTTGTCTGTGTTAATTGAACTTAATAATTTACGTCACTCATTCTAGAGGATGTTCCCGGGTCAAACGGCTAAACTTTGGGAAGTGGCTGTGGATCAAAAAACTAACTCAAAATGTCTTTTGGAGATTTGCTCGTTTTAGCTTCCTTTTAGCGCAAACAGCAAAAAACTAAATAAAAACACGTTTTTCTGCAAAGGTATTTAGCAATGGCTTAATATTAATTTTCCTGTAAGATGGATCGGTCGTGCTGGACATGTGGTTTGGCCTCTTCCTTCACCTGATTTAACGCCATTAGATTTTACTGTATGGGAGCTCTCAATAAAAAATGTATGAAGTGCCTGTTAGTGACCTTCAATCATTCCGACAAAGGATGACGCGAAGAAACAACAGTGGCACAATGTCGGTCAACCGCCCGTTCTGTCATTGATTGCTTGTCTCCGGGCTGGAGGCCGTCAATTTGAACAAAATAAATAAAATATTTTATTTAATACCTACCTATTTTGTTTTTATTTAGTTGTTTGCTGTTTGCGCGGAAAGGAAGATAAAACTATCAAATCTCCAAAATACATTTTGAGTTAGTTTTTTTTAATCCACTACCCCTTCCAAAAGTTTGGCCGTTTGATGCGGGAACACCCTGTATAGTAATATTAATTGTGCCTTTTAATTCTAATTATTGTCAAACATCAAGAACTGATCATTGCCTCAGGACAATAAAAAAAAGATATTCTAAAATTATGTTTTTGTATTGTCACCAGATAAAATGTCAACGTTCAGCAATTGAAACAAACTGTAATTATTATAGAGTTTTATTTTGATAACAAACTCATTTCATAATTTAGTACATTATAAACCTCACCACCAGAAACCAGTCTCTTTTAATAATGCCACCCACTACCTTACACACTATCTTGAGTTACCTGGTAATATTATAATATAACCAATGAACTCCACCAAGCCACCACCTTACACACTATCTTGAGTTACCTGGTAATATTATAATATAACCAATGAACTCCACCAAGCCACCAACTTACACACTATCTTGAGTTACCTGGTAATATTATAATATAACCAGTGAGCTCCACCAAGCCACCACTTTACACACTATCTTGAGCTACCTGGTAATATTATAATAGAACCAATGAGCTCCACCAAGCCACCACCTTACACACTATCTTGAGCTACCTGGTAATATTATAATAGAACCAATGAGCTCCACCAAGCCACCACCTTACACACTATCTTGAGCTACCTGGTAATATTATAATAGAACCAATGAACTCCACCAAGCCACCACCTTACACACTATCTTGAGCTACCTGGTAACTCACACTATCATAATGAGTAGGCTACCCACTTGTTATGTAATAAACTAATTTATGAACCTTAACTGCTATGTCACGCCTTATTAATTTCGCTATTGACGTTTTTTTTTGACACTTAACTCTCAAAACACAAACTGTACAACATAATGGAAAGAAAAGTTGATATAAAAAAAAAGAGTTCTTAAGGAGCTCACAAGAGCATAACAAATAATTCATAAAGATGTTATCACAAACCTTAATTTGATTAGTATTCACGAACCCACACGCATACATTTGTTTGTAGATGTTGTATTTTTGAGCTGCTGATGGTGCGATGTGAGCGCTGGTAATTACCCGCTGATGAGGGCTGTGGACCCAACAAGGAGTACCTATTATTCTTGATTATTCTTGTAGGCGGAACTATCGTACCGGTGGTTGTAAAACCAAGAAAGGTCTCGCGTTAGTTCCGGTTTGAAGCACTTGGCGACTGTTATGGGCGGTGGAACACTGCCTACACCTCCTGCCAGATAGGTCCAGACTGGGATGGTAGGACAGATAGGTTCCAGACTGGGATGGTAGGACAGATAGGTCTAGACTGGGATGGTAGGACAGATAGGTCCAGACTGGGATGGTAGGACAGATAGGTCCAGACTGGGATGGTAAGACAGATAGGTCCAGACTGGGATGGTAAGACAGATAGGTCCAGACTGGGATGGTAAGACAGATAGGTCCAGACTGGAATGGTAGGACAGATAGGTCCAGTCTGGGATGGTAGGACAGATAGGTCCAGTCATGTGATAGCCATGTAGCCTACTCTGGCATCAGATGGAATGAGAGGAACAGTGGTATATGTCACGCATGATGGATCGATCTTTTATCTGATTCCCTAACACATTGCCCCGATATAATATACCCAGGACATTTAAAATACTCCATTGTAGTGGTGTAACGATGAGGAGGTGATTGCAGAGAGGCGTGCACCCGCAATAGCTTGGAGAGTTGACAAAAACAAATACAGGCCTAAGCTAAATTGTAAATCCAAGCCTGCAACCTCCTTGTCACCAGTGATCCAGCATATTGCGAACCTGACTATTTAGACCATTTGACCACCAATACGGGCACCAGTCCATACAAACCTATTTTCTCTGTGGATGTGTAAACCCCCCCCCACCCCTTTCTTTCACACGGGTTACCACAATCATTGAAACAGAATTAAACTACGTCCAAAAAAAAAGTAACAAAAACCCCTATAAAGAAGTGTTCTAGAAACATGCGGGTCATCGGGGAAGGGGGGGGCCTGGGGGGGCATCATGACTTGCGACAAACAGACCCACAAAAAATAATATGAAGTACGATGGGGTTGGATATGTGGCCATTTTTTCCCTCAATTACAAGCGAGTTAAGAGGGGCCACCATGATGTGCAGAACAAGGGGGGGAGTCGGCCCCCCTCCGAGGAGATATCTGCGGGGAACGAGGTTTAAAATAGGGATAAATGAGGGAGGGCGTCATATATGTCGAGTTGAGGGGAGGGGGTTCGGGGAAGGAGTTGACAATGAAGCACTTAACAGCTTCTTACTTTTTTTATTATTTTTATAAAGATTTGATTTCCACATTGCGAGTCAAGAGTAGTCAACACTTCTTGTGGAAATCGAATTCTCGTCTTTAGCTTCCATTTCCACCTCCCCCTCTCCCTAGCTCTCCGGCCCTCTTCATTCAAGAACTCTTTCTTGTTGAAGTTTTTGACCGTGTCTCCTCCCCTCCCTCCTATCACACTTTTCTCCACTTTTCTCCACTTTACTACGGTGGGAGAGGAAAGTGGTCGGTGATGATTGAAGGAAATGTTAGAGGTGGATGGAGGGGTCAACGGTTGACCTAGGTGTGGGGTATATCTCCCTAATATTGTCACCACAACATTGTGGAGGACTGTATTTCCCTACTTCTACCACAACATTGTGGTAGGACTGTTATCTCCCTACTTCTATCACCACAACATTGTGGAGGACTGTTATCTCCCTACTTCTATCACCACAACATTGTGGAGGAATGTTATCTCCCTACTTCTATCACCACAACATTGTGGAGGAATGTTATCTCCCTACTTCTATCACCACAACATTGTGGAGGACTGTTATCTCCCTACTTTTACCACAACATTGTGGAGGACTGTTATCTCCCTACTTCTATCATCACAACATTGTGGAGGACTGTTATCTCCCTACTTCTACCACAACATTGTGTGAGGACTGTATCCCCCTACTTCTATCACAACATTGTGGAGCACTGTATCTCCCTACTTCTATCACCACAACATTGTGGAGGACTGTTATCTCCCTACTTCTACCACAACATTGTGGAGGACTGTTATCTCCCTACTTCTATCACCACAACATTGTGGACGACTGTTATCTCCCTACTTCTACCACAACATTGTGGAGGACTGTATCCCCCTACTTCTATCACAACATTGTGGAGGACTGTATCTCCCTACTTCTATCACAACATTGTGGAGTGACTGTATCTCCCTACTTCTATCACCACAACATTGTGGAGGACTGTATCTCCTTACTTCTATCACCACAACATTGTGGAGGACTGTTATCGCTATACTTCTATCACCACAACATTGTGGAGGACTGTATCTCCTTACTTCTATCACCACAACATTGTGGAGGACTGTATCTCCCTACTTCTATCACCACAACATTGTGGAGGACTGTATCTCCCTACTTCTATCACCACAACATTGTGGAGGACTGTATCTCCCTACTTCTATCACCACAACATTGTGGAGGACTGTATCTCCCTACTTCTACCACAATATTGTGGAGGACTGTTATCTCCCTACTTCTATCACCACAACATTGTGGAGGACTGTTATCTCCCTACTTCTACCACAACATTGTGGAGGAATGTTATCTCCCTACTTCTACCACAACATTGTGGAGGAATGTTATCTCCCTACTTCTATCACCACAACATTGTGGAGGATTGTATCTCCCTACTTCTATCACCACAACATTGTGGAGGACTGTTATCTCCCTACCAAGATAGTTTTTTTACCACCTCTCGAGACTAAAATTTTGAAATCTCAGCTTAAAAACATTATTATTATTTTTATTTTTTTACAATTTATATTTGATTAACTTTTGTTATTTATGAACGCACTGTCCTCAATTTAAAAATAAACTGACATTTTTCCAAGTAAGAGCAGGACATTATTTGGTGTAATATCAACCCCAGTGGTTCTCAACCTGTGAGCCTCGATACATGGGTGAATCACGAATCCTTAAAATGTGTGCCACTGAATTTTGATCGATGTATGAACGCCATATAATCCTCAAATTACGAATATCAACTTGAGCCTGATTTGAGTAATCTTGTCGTTTATACACCACAATATTAGCGAAAAAAACCGGCTCAAATTTCATATTACATTGCTTATTAATTTTTTATTACAGTTTAAACTATTATTAATAGGGTTAGTAATTTTATTATTACTTAAAATCATTAAAAAACATTAAAAAATTATAACATTTTGAATATCTCACTGTACTAATATTTTTTTAAATTGTGTTTTTCAAAATCTCAAAATCTACTCTTTTTTTTAACTAATGTCCGTTCTATAATACCTTCAAGTGTGCCGTTAAAAATGCTATTATTAGAAAGTGTGTCGCCAACACACACACACAAAAACCACAGAATTATATCCTTTATTGAGGTGTATATACAGGGTGTGGCTGAAACAATTACACTTAGTAATTTAAAAATTAATACTTCAATTTAAACATTCACTAGCTAAATAAAATAAAACTACAATTGTTCGCTGTTTGAAGATAATGTGACTCAGGTGAGCTCTACCGGACGTCAGGACAAACCTCAGCAGGTTGTCCATCACTTTCCTCAGCGTAGATCGTCTAATTCCTTCTGTACCATCCTGTAGAAGGTCCAGAGCCAGGCACATTAGTCTTGCGTCCAGTTTCTTCGGGTCTACATTGGGGGGATGATGTCGGTATCGTCTTGAAGTCTATGACATTTCGTGAGCTCAAGGTCACACCGTATTAATAATTTAGCGAGCCTACAGAGAAAGATGAGGGGGATTGAGGAAGGAAGGGGAGGGGAGGGGAAATATCCCGCCGGGGAAATTGCCGGAAGATTAAGGTCAGGGAATATTCCCCCCTCACGTCATACTCAAGGTCATCGAATACTTTTGACGGGTAGGGAAGAGAAATATTATTGGATAGAGAAAAGGGGGTGGGGGGAATGAAGGCGAGCTAGTTGCGAACTAAATGAAGATCTGGCTAAAAATTATTTGAAAAGACCCCGCGGAAAGAAAAAAAAAGGTCCATTTTGAATAGTTTCCAGCGACAGAAGGCTTTTTATTATTAATAGAGAACAAATATGGCGGGTAAAACTACAAAGGAAAAATCTTGAGGTAGTTGTTTATTTTTTTTGTTAAGTTTTTTTTTGCTTACGATTATAAAAACAGGATAAACCAATTTTCGGAAGTTTTTGTGCCGGTCTGGTTTAATAATCACCTAGTTCTCGTGAGGGGTGGAGGGGGGAGACAGGGGGGGGGACGGGGTTTATAACTACCCTTGGAAGGTCGGTTAAATTACTGATATCATTACAGCCACCCCCCCAAAATATTCATACCGGATAATACATATCCGACTAATCAATCATAATTACCGTTAAGTCTTGATTAACTCGTTCACACCCACTTCGATGGCCGCGTGGTCTAACGCGCTAGTATCGCAGTAGACTAGACTGCCGATGACGGGGAGATCAAGGTTCGAATCTCGGTCGGGAGTACTGAGGTTTTTTTCTAAACTGGTTTTCCACTCTCCCTCTACGCAAATGCGGGCACACTTACTATATAACCTACCTTAAAACTATTAGCGTAATTTAGTACAGAAGCTTACTCCTCGAACGGGTAGTAAGACGCGGTGATATAAAAAAAAGTTCATCGAAAATTGAGAGCGGAGTCTGTTTTGAGTTGCGCAGAAATGTGTGCTGAACTCAAATGCTTTGCAACGCGAAAAATTAAAACCACTGATTATTAATTTATTTAATTTCATAGTGGATAAACCGTTATTTTTTTCCTAGATTATAATCATGATGTATGTTTACTAATTACTACGTTGTGTAGTGAGTGTTCACATAACGAGAACGACACATGCGTTGTTGTTTTAATCTAATGAGTTATTTTAAAATTGTTTCACAACAGGTTGACTCGGCTGTCTGTATTGTAATCTTTCTTTTTCTTTTTAGGGGTCTAAAGTCTGTTCAGCGTAGGAATTGTTTTCTGAAAGGCCTTTTTCCCTACCAGAACGTTATTATATAGTAGGGTATTGGTAGGAAAAAAGAACTTTCAGAGTAATTCCTACCGTGAATGGAGTATACATGGTGTACATGGTTGGGGGGATAACAGTGTTAGGTAACACAGTTTATCAATCTATTTTAATTATTTAACGTGCACTTTCTGATTATATCAGCACACGAGAATTTCTATGAGTGAGAGCGAAATGACATACCAATTTTGCTGGTAAAGATATTTTCACGCACCTTTCAGAATTATTTTACACGGAACCAGTGGCTTTGCTTCCCCTCCGAAGGAATTCTTATCGCTCAAGAAAAATCCGTTGACCTCTGCCGGGTTCTGAAGCCAAGAACGTCGGGTCCTAGGGCGAACATTTTACCCCAATACCACTGAGGTTGACGTAACGTAACACAGATTCTATACTTAAATTCTAATCTTGTCTACTAATTTTAAAAAAAAGTTATTAATTTTCCAAATAGTTCGATATAATGTGCAGTTAAACCGTTAAATATAAACATATTATTATTAGACTATTATAATTATTATTATTAGCACCGCGTCTTACTACCCGTTTGGGTTATACGCACTTACGCTAAAGTGTAATGGTAGGGTGATTGTGAAATGAAATGGAGGACCTACAGTTTAACGTGGGATTCCGAACCACGGTGGAGGCCTGGCATTCCACACATTCACAAGTTGTGATTAATACACGTCTTGTCAGAGATGAAGGAAGGGTTTGGCGATCAGATAAATCGGTGCCGGGACCGAGGACTGAACCTCGGACCCCCAGCACAGAAGTCTGACACCTTACCCCTAGACCACCAGGTCACCAACATAATAAAGTATCATGATAAAATTCTTTGATATCATTAAGGATTTAATAAATGAGCTACAAGAGTTATTAAATCTTAGTCCCTATTTTAGCTTCCATCTGAAAGAATTGCATTCCCTCTTGATGTGAAAAGTTACGTAACACAAATTGGGGGGCTGAAAGAAGCTAAGAAAAAAGCGTTACGTTGTTTATGGATGACCACTTAGACAAATGCGCGTATTGAGTCAGTTGGTTTAAAGCGCATGCGCACTGATTTAATCGGTTGGTTTTGTGGAATTTAATTGATTCTAGAACGTGGACAAAGCTTAGATTGTCTTCACTAGTGACGAGCGACCTATAAAGTACATTCACCATCCGAGTTTACTTAGACGACAGCTCAAAAAGTTACTAGAAATAGTTCCTAATGTATCCCTACGCCAACAGCTGACATCTGTCACTTTGGATAGGTGTAATGAAAACGTATGGTGATGTTTGAATGTGATAATTAACCACAGTAATTTATCCCAATATTATTTATATTTATTTGAGGTCGGGTACAAAGCTTATTTATAGTTTTATTTCACTTAAAAAAAATTATCATTCACATCACTTTCCCAAAAGTTCGAACAATCATTGGTTTATAATGGCAAGCGACGAATTTAAACCACTTGATTGATCATGCCGCAAACAAGTTGTTTACAATGGTGCACCCACGCAGTGGATAAAAATATTTTATTCGGTTAAATATTTCGATATAAAATTAAATAATCATAGACTAATTTGTTATGTATTAAAAAATTACAAGTATTTTTTCTTTTCCAAGTGAATACGATGCTTGTATTTAAAGGTATTAATGTTTGCACTATATTACACATCGTAGATAACATTACAAAACGAAGAATACGTACTTTTAACTAGGTTTAAAATATTGTTTCTGATTTGATTAAAAAAAATATTAAAAGTAATTAAATAGTGTAAGAAAAACTTAAGTTTACGTTATTTTAAATGTAAAATATAACATGTAATTAAAAAACTTTAACATTTATAACAAAACCGTGATCTTTAACAGTGTTGTTAACCTAAAACCTAAACACATGATTTTTCAACTGCCATTCAGATAAAAAGCAATGGTGAACAGACTGTACATAGTTTGCCGTGATTTCTTGTGATTGGTTTAGAACTCGTCACGTGACCGCGATTTCAGCTGTGCTCTTTTTTTTTCGGTCTAAATGTAAATAGAATGCCCGTTTAGATGTTACCGCCGATAGACATGTCTGCTATCCGATTCAGTAATCGGATGGTATAAGGCGGCGTCCCTGCTGAATATGGGAAATAGGGGTTCGAATCCTGGTCTGGTGTACTGAGTGTGGTTTTTACTTGATGATTTCCCACTCTCCTTCCACACAAATGCGGGTATATTACCTCTAAAATACTTCCTTTCTCATCTCTACCCTATTAGAGTAGTTATGTTATGTGCGTATAACCTGATCAGGTAGTAAAATGCGGTGTTTATAAAATATAAAAATAATTTTTCAATTACGAAGTGGAATAAAGTTATTTCAAAGCAATACCCAAATAAATTATTTATTGGTTGGGTGGTGACCTGGTGGTCTAGGGGGTTAAGGTGTCAGACTTCTGTGCTGGAGGTCCGGTGTTCAATCCTCGGTCCCGGCACGGATTTATCTGATTGCCAAACCCTTCCTTCACCTCTGATAAGACGTGTATTAATCACAACTTGTGAATGTGAGAAATGCCAGGCCTCCACCGTGGTTCGGATTCCACGTTAAACTGTAAGTCCTCCATTTCATCTCACAATCATCCTACCATTACACATTAGCGTAAGTGCGTATAACCCAAACGGGTAGTAAGACGCGGTGCTAATAATAATAATAATTATTATTATTATTTATCGGTTGGGTACCTTTCTAACTACGTTTGAGAAACAAATAGTGGAATTTTCGGCCAATGCACACTAAATTTAAACACGCGACCAAAACGAAAGTACTTCTGAGAAAAACTTTAGTACATCAAAAATGTTACATCTAAAAATATATATTCATATATAAATTTTTAAGTCTCCATTATTTAAAAAGAATCTTACCATTTTTCAAGCAATACCTAAATTTTTAATCTTCTCAAATAGGCAACCCATTTTGTCACAAATGCAGCGCTAGTCCCGATTCTAAAATGAACACTAGTGTGACGTAAAAACTTGAGGTTTTTCCAGATAATTAGGGAGGTTTTGTCACAACCAGGGCTCAAATATTGACACATTTATTTTGTGAACCCCTGGTTATAGAAACCTTTTTTTAATAGGTCATTTCATTACTTGATCAATTCGTTTTATCATTTTGGATTTTTATGAAATATTTTATTGGTTTGCGTAATTTTTTCAAGTAATTTTTAGGCATTTATATTGAGTATGCCTAAGCTTTTTTTTTATAAATACTATCAATATTTTATAAGTGCGTACACACTCAAATATAAAAGTTTTCATCACACAGCTATTGTCGGAATGCGAAGATAATGTAAGGAATTAACTTTGTATCCTCTTTGCTTGTCTGGTTGTAAAATATATATTGAAGTAATCCATTTATATATACCCGCATCGGTGGCCGCATAACCTAAGGCAGAGTCCCCCAACCTTTTTGTACCTTAGAGCACATTCAAAACTAAAGGTAGTGCGGCGGGCACCAATTACTTTTTCAAGGTAAATTTACTAACTCCCGCCAGGCTCAGAGGTCAGCCTCATCAACTGCCGTGTTAAGTTTCCAACAGCGATTGTGACGTTACATGTGGTTGTGGGTAATACTCAAAGGCCGTAGCCATGGGGGAAAGGTTGGGGTTCGATCCTCTCCAAGTTGACAAAAAATATATTTAAAAAATACTGCTTTATTTACGGTTTTAACAAGAACAAAATAAAGACACAAGGAAATATTTAACTACTCACCACCATTTTGGTGCTTAGGTACATTTAAAAATAAGTTATATATTTATTCTGTGTTTATTCGGGCAACAAAGCTGGGTAGACCCACGTCAAGATATTTACAAAGGAAATATGAAGTATTAGCCTGGTATTTAGTGATTGTGGGGAGAATGATGGAAGGGGGTAGGTCTTTGAGATTAGGAAAAACCAGAACCATTAAGTTTGAAACTATTAGAATTGTAGTTCCGAGTAAAAGTACATTTTGTAAATGAGCCGGCAAAGAAAGAGGAATGAAGAGGCGGG
>CABFWO010003881.1:27453-76439 GCA_902155825.1 Timema genevievae | reverse complement strand
TAAATAACGACACAACGTGTCGAACAACCAAGGCTTACAAAATGCATTTTTATGTTGTCCTGTTTTTGTAATCCATGTATCAAAATTACATTTTATTTCCATGAGATGAAATGTATTTTTTATTATTGTTATTCGTTCATTCGTATACATGTCATACATATTTTTCCCGTAACCTCGTTTGTTTGTTGTTGTTCATATCGATAAATTTCCATCAGCCAGCCAGATCTGTTGAATACAAATAGTCGTTCGTAATGGACCCTGGATCACTCGAGCAAAATATGGCGATGGTTTTACTTTCGACGGATATTTATTTCGCCTCGCTGAAACGTTATATCTTGCGTGTTTATCAGACGTGTACACATCGTCTGCTAGGAAAAACATGTAATCTTATGAGCTCTCTCTTTATCACTGTGGATGCGATGAAATATTGTTTTCATTAGTTCTAAATTGAAACCTCGATGTTAGATTCTTCAAAACATAGTTTCAGTTGGTAAAATGTTGCAATTAACATTCTCTTTCAGCCATCTTCATCACACAATTCTGTGAATAATATTATATCATCCTACTGAACTATTCATCTCACAGTTATCGTACAACTTGATTTTTTTCGTGCACCGTGACTTACTATCCGTTTGGGCTATCCACATATCTGCATTAGTTGGATAGGGACGAGATAAATATAATTTATAGGCAATTTAGCCTCATTTACTTATTATATTTTGCTAGGCCGTAGCCAGCCAATAATTTTTTTTTGGGTGGGGGGGCGGGGGGTGTTCGGTGGGCCACATACCCCAATTGCCGGAGGCTAGAAAAAATTATACATAATAAACAGTTCTAGAAGCTATCCGAAGTGCTTTTTATGGCAACATAACCCCATAATTGTCTAAGCTTATTAAACATTCCTAGAAGCTCTCTGAAGTGTTGTTATTATTATTATTATTATTATTATTATTATTATTATTATTATTAGCAGCACTGTGTCTTACTACCCGTTCGGACTATACGCACTTATGCTAATGTGTAATGGTAGTGTGATTGTGAGATGAAATGGAGGACCTACAGTTTAACGTGGGATCCGAACCACGGTGGAGGCCTGGCATTCCACAAATCAACACGTTGTGATTAATACACGTCCTGTCAGAGGTGAAGGAAGGGTTTGACAATCAGATAAATCTGTGCCGGGACTGAGGATTGAACCCGGACACTTACTCTTTGAAGTTCTTTTTATGGTAACACAGCCCCCTAATTTGTACTTGTACCTTAATTTTGATATTGTTTGAACCATAAATAAAACCATATTATATATGTTGTTCATACAATTTCGGGGAGGGGGGAAGGTTTAAACCCCCAAAACCGCTCCCTGATTATGGCCTTGATATTTTGTATTTAGCTTTTAATGTGTATTTGTGTGGTTTTATATAGGGTGTATCATGGTCTACGAGCATGTTCTCGATAGTTGATGTGAGGGGAAATGCAGGGATGCAGTAAGAATGTGTGTGTAAAGTAAAATTATTATTATTATTATTATTATTATTATTATTATATATATACAAAATTATTTAATCTACAAAGTTACTAAATATTATCACCATTGTACACCATTGTGTAAATTAATTGCCATCCCCGTGGGCCGATTTGATTTACATTTATCAATGATTGTTTTTATTAAATTTTAATCATAAGTTCCAGTGATTAAGTCTGAGGTGCCCATATTACATCATTTATGAATATATACGATGTAATTAAATGTAAAACCGCCCCCTTTTTTGTTTCTCGATGTTTTTGTCTTAGGCCAAACGAATACCGCCACGCATCTGTTTAGAGAGAACACACAGTTACTTTACTATCGTTTTAATCCACACAAGTAGCAGGTATAGGATTATTTTACAAACTTAATCATTTTAAAAATAGACTCCCAACTATTGTCTAACAAATTAGAAGCATTTTTGCTCATGTCATTAGAAAGTAGAAGCTGAAGTTTTAAGTAGACTGAATAGCTTCGTAATCATCGATTATGTAACTTAAATAGCCTAGGGATTAAATTTACTAATAATACAAGTATAAATACTCCACTTCACAACTCCATCTTACACTAAAACATAGCTTCCTTGGTATTTATGAATGTATGTTAAGGTGGGAGTGTAGGCGCCGCGGGAAAAGGCCAGTGTTTTTTCAATTTTTATATAAAAATAATGGTCATAATAAACAAAATATTTCTCCAGTAGAAACATAGAGTTTAATTTTCTTCGCATGATGACCTCAACATTTCTTGAATATCTGTGAAGGGTGTCCTGGAATTTAATGACAACTTATTCTCTTAATTTAAAAGGTTTGTCGTCTAATACCGCTATGCTCTTGACAGATATTCAAGATTTGTTGATATAACCATGTGAGGAAAATTAAACTCTTATGTTTCTACTGGAGCAATATTTTATTTATTTTGGCCATAAAAAGTTTTACTATAAAAACGGCAAAAACACTGGACTTTTCCTGCGTCCCCTACATCCCCACTTTAAGGTCCGTCGTATCTCTAGTCCCGGGCCTCTTACATCCTACCAGTCCACCCCTATCTACAGCTGTTACTTTCGATAGATATTATCAACTAGCATGAAGTACCCGGCTTTGCCCGGGATAATAGTTAAGGGTAAAAATAGTAAAAAGGGCAAAAAGTAAAATTAATCATTTTTTAAAAATAAAATGGGTAAAAAAGATTAAGAGGGTGAAAATGGCAGTAAGGGAAAAAAAGGGTAAAAATGTGCAAATAGAGAAAAAAAGCGAAAAGTAAATTATGACATTTTAAAAGCATTTTTTTACCACTTTTAATCCCTTTTACTCTATTTGACTATTTGCCCTTTATAACCTTTTAACCATTTTGGCGCTTTTGACACTTTTGTACTTTTTGCCCTTTTTACCATTTTTAATCTTTTTGGCACTTTTTATGACAAACTTCAATTTTCTAACATACTGAAAAGTTACCTCTCTGCCAAATTTTAATTTTCTACTCCATCTAAAAACATTTTTCCCCCATATTATAGGTCCTCCATTTGCTTGGACCCCATTTTGAAACTTCCCAATTTTAGGTTTTTCTGGTTATATGGGGCAATCCCGCTACCTTCCTGCCAAGCAAAATTTCAAGTTCCCAGGTTCAGGTGTTGAGAAAGTACATTGATGGGTGAGTGAATGGGGAAATGAGTGTAATATTCTGAATCATACTTGTGCTGCATATAATAGTGCACACTTTGTTTAAACTAATTCTTAAGTTAATCTAGCACTTGTTAGTTGTAGTTCATTTTGTTAGTACGCCTTAAAGTTTGACACTGCTCACGATTCACGTTCGTCACAGATCATCCATCTCCTGAAGGTCCTTCCCAGTGTTGCCAACTGAACACTTCAATGAGTGAGTGGGTTTTTCCTTTTATATAACTATCTAGATAGATAACTATAAAATAACACTAATAATATAGTAAAATCCGGCTTCGGTTGCCGCATGATCTAAGGTGCTACTCTCGCAGTAGACTAGACTGCCGATGACGGGGAGATTGAGGTTCGAATCTTGGTCGGTTGTACTGACGTTTATTTTCCCAAATGGCTTTCCACTCTTCCTCCACATAAATGCGGGTGCACTTTCTTTAAATATAACCTTCCTAATCCCTAAAACCATTAGCGCAATTAGTGCATAAGCGTATATTCTGAACGGGTAGTAAGAGGAAATGCTATAAAAATACTAGATAGTAATGCAATCATTGTTGACATAAAAATATGTTTGAATTTTCTAAAAGTTTTTTTCCTACCAAACTATTTGTGTGTGTGCATATTTATTCGATTTAAGTGACGAAAGGGCTAATGACACAGATGAAGCACACTTGGAAAACCTGGAAACGGAAGATAATTTCATGTGATACGTAAAATACACGGAGAGTTAACAAAGTCACAAGAATCCCCAAGTATTTTTGTAACGACATTTGAATTACTAAATAGGAGAGCTTGACACAGTGTAAGTTTTGTCTATGCCATTTTGCAAATATCAGTGACATATTTATCTTTAAATTATCAAATAATCTCACTGTCCGTGAGCGCAGCGGCTTGATCAAAGTACCCTACAACCCCCCATCTCCCCCCAAAAAGATGAAGATACGTGTGTTCCGATTTGAACCAGCTACCCTGAACAGGTGTACGACACCTTTAACTACTCGGCTGCATCACACGATTTCTTTTTATGTATTCTTTTGAGGTGTTTAACGAGCACTTTATGAACCGATTGATTAGATCACCACACTACTTATAGATTAACTTAAATCACATCTATAACGGACGCAACACCCAGCCCCCGGCCATTAATTTATCACTGTGAAACTGGAAACCCACATTTCACCAATGATAACATTTTTTGGCCATGCTGGGAATATAGCCCAGGACTCTTAGCTCAGTCGAAAGACATGCTACCGACTGAGCTAAGGCTACTAATAAATTGCACAGCAAGACGATATGGTGTACAAATTGTAAATAATTTTACCAGCACCGCTCGGAATTGAACCGGGGTCATCTAAAGCTGTGATGGACTATTCCTAGCACTAAGTCACGAGGACGGTTGAAAAATATGTCCTTTTTTTTTACTACTCATTGTTTTCTTTAGGGTGTGTTCATTAATTTTGCTGTTAATCTCTGTAAAGCCAAATTGCAGAAAGTTGCGAGCAAACTTCTTGTTCCAGAGCGCGTTTTTGTTGTTGCTATTTGTTCTTATCCTCTGTTGAGTACAGTAGAGTAGTAATCAGACGAGAATTCATGAATGTGGCGTCCTTTACAAACTATCCAACTTCTCTCAAGATGAAACTTGTTTTCTCGCACTTAATATTTCTCGTGCTTAACAAAAGTGCCATTTCCTAAACTGTGTACGTGTTACTACTGTTAGTACGCTCTTTAGCTTGGGGATTTCATCTTCAATTTAAGTTTTTATTATATTATTAGTGCATTCAACACCGAGGCTATTATATGGGAGGGAACTTGAAGAAAATACACTCTCATTAGCGGGAAAAGAGGGTAAGAAATCCACAGTAATATAATCACAAGTGGTAAAACACACCCAATACCGCTGGTCGAGATTCGAACTTTGACCTCCTCGTTACCGGCATTCCAGTCTATTACGGGATGGATAACTTAGACTGTGTGGCCACTGTTGCGAGCTTTTTATAGTTAGCTACCCTTTCAAATTTTACAGGGTTTTAAAAGTTTATCCAGCTATTGTTACTTTTACCTATTTTAAAATATGTTATCTTGATCGTACTGGTGTTTACACATACTATGGCGTCAACCTCGCAATAACCAAGTGGACTGAGGTGTCCAAGATCGAAGATCGAATGACTGCACTAGTGGTGGTTTTATAGAAGTATTTTTCTCTTCTTTTACCACGTCAATGCAGATATGTTTCTTCTTCCTCCTCATTCCTATAACTCAGAATAAGTCGTTACTGACACTTGTTTTAAATGTAAAATTAAACAAAAGTATGCGGACATTGTGCCCACAGTTTAAAAAATACGTTTGAAAAGCTTTCAAATGGTATACTATAACCTAATAAAACGTTATCGTTGCATTTATTGTAAGTACGTTAAAAATATAATTTAAAATATATTACTTACTTGAATTATTTTCAAACGTAAAAATTTTTTTTGATAATGAACAAACTTTTTTTTTATAATCTAAAAGAAGTTTGGTGGGCGTAAATTTGGGCCATAAATTCTTAAAGACATAAAACAAAATTACTTTATCATACACAGTGCCCAGTTTGCATGCATGCACGTTTTAATTTATAGTTTACCTTCCCTTTATTTCCGACTCTCTTGTACGGGCCTAAAGTGGACTGCCTAATAGTCTAAAAACAGTTCATTGGCCGAATAGAGGTAGTGGCTGATTGACTTTTCATTAATGAATTTGTTCTATTCTCAACTGATCTTTTCCATGGTATTTCATTGTATTCTTTACAATCGCTACATTAGCTGTCATTATGCGAGAAAAACAAGCTAATCTAGAGTTGAGGTAAACGATAGATATTTTGGATAGTTCCAATATTATTTTCTTTGTAAGACATAGTGAAAAAGTTATTCTCTTTGCAAGACAAGACAATGCGAATGATTAACATCAAATGCAACGTGAATTAATGATATCAAAGTTATTGTCTTATCACAAAAAACCAACGCAAATTAACAATACCACAGTTAATCCCATTGCAAGTAAAGCAACTAAGATTAACAATATCACAGTTAATCCTATTGCGAGTAAAGCCAACGTGGATTAGTATTACTAAATTTATTCTTATTGCAAGAAAACCCATAGCTGCTTTAGTTATAAACTTAACAAAGCCATTATCACAAAAAAGAATTTCCTACATTTTCCAGTTTTCCATTAGATAATCAATCATTCTTTCACCATTATGTTGAAACTCCTGTTTAGAAATCCATCAAGCTGTCATTTAATCACGTCGATTATTCTTCCTTTGTGTGATGTTGATGGTTTTATTATTTCATTATACTTTGGGTCGCTTGAAAATGAAATGCGACGCATCTATTGTTTGGTTTTACAGCGCCACACATGACTCGATTTGGAATGAATACCTTACTTCTAGGTATTCTTTGTATGCCACGATAGTTTAAAACAACATATAAACCATGCTTTTAAAAATTATAGGTCATCAAGCACACCACCATGAATAAATCTTTGTTATGAGTATAGCCAGGATTTTGAGATAGTAGTCTATTACTCTACAAAAGATGTACATAAATACTTAGCAAATAAGAATAAATAAGAATAAGTTTTGATTTTTACAAATTACAAATCACTTTAGTGTTGTTAACAAATAACTTATTTTAGACAATTTGAAATTTGTTAAAATTATTTTAATAACTTGATTTCAAATTTACATGTAAAAAATGTTTATTGTGATTAACAAAATGTGTGGGTTTTTTTAAATGAGAAAAACATACTTAAGGGTTGGTTACTAAAGGTTTATTTTTGATTTTTTTTTTCCGAAGCTATAATACACAATATGAAAATTTTTATGCAATTGCGTCGTGCCATTTATTTTAAAACCCATACAGCCCCCAATATTAAGAGGTTGGTGACAGCTGGGATAAACAATTCACGTTAGGAAGAACAATATCTGACAGCTAAAGAGTTAATAAAACTACTTACACGTGAAGTTAGTGGATCTGCAGCCCTCACTTTTGATATAATATCAATACCGATAAAATAGTAATAAAATAAAATTTTAGAAAACATTATAAAATATAAAAAAGTTTAATTTTTTTCAATGTTGCCCGAAAAATATGTTATGTTTGTATTTTCTAAATTGTTTTTCCTGCCACGAACCAAATAGATAAAGGTTCTTATAAACAAACAGTACACACCTAAGTGTACTATATACTACCTTCCACAGTTCGTGACTAGGATTAGTTGTTTGTTTTCTTTCGGGGCAGTGTAATTTATAATAAAAACTTATATAATAAAACTCTCAATCTGTTTGCACGTTTGTAAGGAAATAAATTTTAATTTCACAACAAGTTAAATCAAGACTCCTATCTTCACTTGGTCCGCAATATTACCTTAAGAACGGTCTGTGTCAAACTATTCTCAAATATTCAAAGTCGTTCCATAACCTTGCAGAATAACGGTCCACGACGCGTTAAGCTGCCGTATAATGTGTGCCAATACAATTATTATAAATAAACGGGATTTAAATTAATAAAAAATAAATTTTAACAAATTAACGTCATATATATATTATTACATGGGTTTGGTTTTGTCCTTATTTATATATATATATATATATATATATATATATGATTATGTTATAAATCAAATATTAAACTATATGTGATAGGTTACTTATGTGTATTTTTTATTTGTGAAAGTAACATACTTAACATTCTAATGTGAATGCATTAAATGATTGAACACAAAGATACCTCCTAAAAACTCGTTGCAAGGAAGATTTAAACATTAAAAGTTTATTTGAATTGTTACAAATTTAAAACGCTTTTGTAACCACACTAACAGTAAGTTTTTTTCGACACTGCTTCACTCGCTGATGAGCTATCATGATGGTATATAGCTAATACTGTATTCCTAAATACAAGCAGTACAACAGAAGTAGTTCCGTCTCGATCCGATGTCTACTTTTTAAATTTACTGGACACAAACAAACAAAACGAGGGACATTCAGAGTAAGACTCCCCAAAGAGCAACAGAACCATAACACTACAGGTTCGATCCCTTCTGTTTGTTTGTGTCCAGTAAATTTAAAAAGTAGATATCTGATCGAGACGGAACTACTTCTGTTGTACTGCTTGTATTTAGGAATACAGGATTATCTATATACCATTATGATAGCTCATAAGCAAGTGAAGCAGTGTCGAAAAAACTTACTGTTAGTGTGGTTGCAAAAGCGTTTTAAATTTGTAACAATTCAAATAAACTTTTAATGTTTATATCTTCCTTGCAACGAGTGTTGAGGAGGTATCTTTGTGTTCAAATATTTAATGCATTCACATTAGAATGTTAAGTATGTTACTTTCACAAATAAAAAATACACATAAGTAACCTGTCACATAACGTTTAATATTTGATTTACATCTAGATAAGGCTAGGTTTATGTTCATGCATAGCACTCAACTAATAGTAAATAAACCATAACGTATAGTGCATAATTCAAAGTTAAACTATAATTATTTATAATAAAATGTAGTGACTAAAGTCTAATAGTAAATAATGTATATTATTATGTATTTATTGTTCATTGCAACAGTGACTCCACGTAATAGAACCACTTTTAGTGTGTTTGCTTTCTATTCTTAAATTTAATTATTTTTTAGTCAGGTATTTTATGGTTTTGCATGTAAACTGTGTTTATTTAGGTTTGTTACTTTGATAATAACTAAAAAGTTTCTTTTAATGCTCATTGCAACAATTATTACAATTGATAAGGGCACTGTTAGCGTGCTCGCGCTATCTTCTTAAATTTAGTTTTTTATGGTTTTGCGTGTCAATTATGTTTATTTAGTTTTGTTTCTTTTATAGTAAATCTATACATAAAATAATACAACTCTAAGGTTTGTTTGCACACTCAAATTTTATAAAGTTTTAATATTTTATGAGTAGTATAATCGACAAAAATACCAAAGGATTAATTTTAGAATGTTTGTCTGTCTGTCTGTTTGGACAGTAAATTCAAAAATTACTCATCGAATCGAGCCTGGACTTCTTCTGTTGTACTAATTATTTTTCAGGGAACTATGATATACCATCACGCTATCTCACAAGTGATTGAATAAGTGTAAAAAAAATATTGGGTGCAAGAAGTGAACATTTGTCGCTGCTGGTATTGCGGTTACAGAAAATAGCAAGTGATATAGCAGGGAGGGGATAGGGGCGAGCATCTGTTTCTTCATGAATTTTCGTACGCACATAAAACACTGCTTTAGACTAAGTTTCATTCTTTTCTAGCATTTGAAGTTGTCGAGTGTGCTGATTTATTGTTTAATGCGAGCGAAGCCGTGGGAAAATGCTGGCTCACAATAAACACAAAAGCCATACTCAAGGCCTTAAAGATATCACTTTAGTTAAAGGGAGCAAACGCAATTTTGCTATAATACATTTTTAGTCCTGCCGGGTATAGAATCAAGGAAGCTTTGAAAGTAGTCAAGACTCGCTATCGACTGAGATAAGGTGCTTGATTTGCATGATTGATCAATATATCTTAATAAATACAAAATTAGTATATCGAGTGTAAACAATGGAGGTGGTTTTATATTTCGTAGTATATTGTAACTAATGCCAGGATCACGATCACTTTAACGTTCACTTAACGTAAAGAAACTAGTGTGTGATCAGGGTTCACGTAACTAACGTAACAACGCAGGGAAAACACCGACAGTGAATTTAGACTGTTTGGAAACAAATTGTTCAATAAAATGAAACCAAATCATTTAGGGTTGATTAAGCTGCAAGTACTTGCAATAGAAGCTCTACTGGAAATACAAAATAAAGTGAAACAAGAGGCTACGATGTCAAACAAATGAAACACTTGTATAGTGCTGTTGACATTCCTCGCAATATGATTGACTGGCTAGATCACGTGGCAGATACCATTCCTTAACGCGAAGGTTCTCCCTAGACAACTCTTAAAGTTAAGTTAACGTTAACTGCATCGTGATAGCTTTCATTTAAAAACATGAGAACCTTTACGTAACGTTACATTACGTTACGTTAAGGTACGTTAGAGTTAAAGGAACATTAAAGTTTATCGTGATTCCCGCACAATACACAAGTTAAATACGAAATACGATTGCTGGTCAAAGCCGAATTAAAATTTACAAAATAATAATATTCAAATGAACTATGAATGTTTATCAAGTTTGATAAAAATCAGCTGAAAATAATTATTTTTAATATGTTAGTCCCCCTAAAACACACTTAAGACCTATATTTAATTAGATGATGTTTCAATTCTGACCATTTTTGTTAACCTGTGACATGATACTTTAATAAGTTCCATTTAGTTACGTATATCTCGAACATTTTTGTTCTAATTCACTATAAAATGTAAAAACAAAATTTAATAAAGACGTATTTCAAACACAAATTTGTATTTAAAATATTGGGTTCTAATTTTATAAGTCTTATGAAAATTTACTGGAAATAATGCTGTTTTTTAATTATTTTACAGGACACAGTCAATGTGTTTATTTCTGATTTTGTTTAACGCTTTCTTAGTTTGTACAATATTTAAAAAAAATCAAGATCATAGACTATATTGCCAGTGACAAGAAGGTCGGGGTTCGAATCACGGCCGGGCTCATTTAGGGTGGTTTTCCCCGGATTTGGAGCCTACAAACCCTAGCCAAATACATACGAGTGCATTTCCTCAAAACATTCCCTTCCTCTTCCCCGGTGAATAATTAGTGGAAATTACGGATAGCCCGAATAGACACCTACAATTAAAACAAATTATTTGTTGAAAATAAGTTACACATATTTATACTATTATATATGTATATTATAGGTTTGTGTAACATACACAGGTGCAGTATATCTTATTTTAGTCTTATATAGTAAGGGTGAACTAATTTGATTTGGTTACATTGTTGTTTTAGTGAAAATTAGATACCAGTCAAAATGCCTATTTAGAGGTGCTTTTTCTGAGTCGTCATTTATGAATTTTTACAAAACTTTGTACCCAGATATAATAAATCCAAGGAGGAACAATTTAATTCTGGGGGAGGGGGAAGGAAGCCCCAGTTCCGACGTCACTGCTAACAACTAAGGTAATACAGAATTTTAGTATAAACCCCATAATCAATGCTACACTTGTTTATTGTAGAGTTACATCAGCCTAAAAAGGTGCCATGTTTAAAAGTTTTCGTTCCTTAAGACAAGTTAAATCATAACATTATTATTATTATTATTATTATTATTAGCAGCACCGCGTCTTACTACCCGTTCGGGTTATATGCATGAAAATCATCAAATCAATTGATTAGTAGAATAATTAAACGCATACAAAATGTGCTATTATTTGTGGATAAAATTATACACCAGGGGGTAAATTATCTACCTAAATAATTCAAATAAATTATTTGAATCACTTTATAGTATTTATTAGTTTGTATTAGCCTACTCTAGTGCCAGATTAGTAGATAATTTTCAACAAAAGCTTGGGTAAATTACAAAATAATGATTGATCGCAAGTTTGTAAAATGTAAAAGTAGAAGTATGCAGAAAAACATTATTTTTAGGAAAATTCATTCTACGTCTATAAATACATAACGAGAATACATTTATTAAATAAAATATGGAAAAAAATATCATCTAATTACATTGGATTAGTAAGTAACAGTTTTTTGGTTGTTTTTAACATTCCAAGCCTCATAATTTTTCACAAATAATTGTTCAGATTTGTTGACTTAAAAGTTGGTACAGATTTCCTTTTCTCTGTAACTTGTGTCTACCGAGGAAAGAAACACAGTAAAATATGGTTATTTTATATTTTAATCTCTTTCATTTCAAATGTTTGTGTTATGTGATATAAATATTATTTAATGAATTATTATTAATCTATTACTAAACTTCCTGGAATTCGGCGGACCACTTGATAGGCCACCGTGGACCACCAGTGGTCCAAGGACAATAGTTTGACAAACACCGTGCCATTATAATGTCAAGTTTAGTCAAATGTATACCTGTAAGACTGTTTAGAGTTGTAGTTCAGAATACGTCACAGATATTGGAGTATAAAGACGTTACCCGCCTCGGTGGCGTAGTTGGCTAACGCGCTAGTCGTGTTGAGCTCGACCGCCGAGGACGGGGAGATCGAGGTTCGAATCTTGGTCGGGTGAACTGGGAGTGGTTTTTCCTAAATGGTTTTCCACTCTCCCTCCACGCAAATGCGGGTTCACTTCCTCTATATTCAACCTTCCCAATTCCTAATCCATTAGCGTAATTAGTACTTAAGCGTATAATCCGAACGGGTAGTAAGACGCGGTGCTAAATAAATATATATATATATATATATATAAAGACGTTGATCTGACAGCGATCGACGTATTCCCACGGACCAAGAGCGCTACCTTAAGGCCACTATCTGGCAACACTGCATTCTCTCCCCTTCACAGCACTAGACATGCTAGACACTAAGTTACGTTACGGCAACTGTAATCTTCTCTAACGAGCCAGCATATCTGACTTGGACTTTGCTCACTGCTATCCCTTCATTGGATACATTAATTTATCAAAGTACAGGTTGCTTGAAAATTAGTCACACTTCATTTAAAAAATTATTCTCGCCATAAAAGACATAAAAATCATACCACGTTAAAAAAAACCTCGCAAATTATGTAATTTTATGTAAAATTTTCGAAAATATGTAAAATTTTGTAAAATGAAAACTGAAAACGCATTTCCAAACAATAGCCAAATTCGCAAGCTTGTGTGTAAAATCGTACGATTATCATATACAAGAAGGAAATTAAATTTAGAAAGGTCTTTGTGATAAACTTTTATCATATCAATGTATTCTTAATTTATTTTGTTACATACTTCCATTGTAGATTGTATTTGTTGTATGTGTAGTTGGAAAATAAATGTACAACCCAATTTTCATAGGAAGAGCCTTATCTAACACCTAGAAGGAAACCATATAGCTGTAGTTTGTGTGATTAAGTGGAATTAAAACCGTGAGCAGGTACAGGCACCATAACCTATACAATTTGGAAATCGACCTGTAACATAATTTACTTTATACAACACGCTTTATTGTATTCTCTTTGGGTTTCAAGTTGAAATATCCTCTATCCTTTCTCCTTGGATTTGAAGTTGATACATTTTCTTGGTGATCAGGTTATACAGAAAAAAAAAGGAATACTATATTCAAAGAATAACCATTGTTCACGTGGTTTAAGACGTCACTATAGCGATAATGATGATAATAATAATACATCTATTGTAGCATGTCACCTAAATCAAAATGACATCTACAAACTGTAATCCGCACAAAATGCTAAACTACAATAAGGAAATCAGAAGAAGACAATTAATACTGATAGATTCAGCAACAATAATGGTTTGAATTCTACTTACATTATGTGGATGTTCCCGGATACGATCACCATGCTTTCACCAACTGTTCTGCTAGCATGGCGGAAGCAAAGACGTGGCAGTTTAAACGCACTTCTAACCTCTTGACCTCAACATTGAAGAAAGACCAGACGGTCGTTGGTTCGTCGTAGCGAAGCTGCGAGCGACGACCACTACGCCCCTAGTGGACTTCCTTGGTAACTCTTTCTCCACCGTTCCAAAAACACCTCCCCTTTCCTTCCTATTCCCTTGTTTACTTGCCCAATTTGCTAGTCAAGAAAAGAGTATATAACGGGGGACTCCTAGGTTCACAGATTGTAGTTCATCACTTGGATATCTTCGAAGAAGGAAACTCTGCTCCAGTACCTGTAGAAGATACTGCTGACCATGACGGTTAGGTCGTGGGTGTCACCGACTCGACGCCGAGGGAATCCCGTATATTGATCCAAGTATTCAGTTAGTTTCCAAGTCCTTCAGACTTGTTGAGTTAGTCCATATGACTATTTAAGTTTTTGTTAGTTAAAGTGGCTATGAGATTAGTCTCGAGTCCATCAGACTTGAAGTTTTAGTCAGAGTGACTGTTTAGTTTTTGTTAGTCAACGTGGCTATGATAATAGTCCCACGTCCATCAGACGTGTTTGCTTTAGTCAAGATGATTGTTTCCCTTATTAGTCCTTCAGACGCTATGTTTTAGTGACTAAGTTTAGTTTTTGAGTATAGCTGACTTATATTTTCTGTTAGTCAGAAATTTTGACTACATATTTTTACTATATCCAAATGATATAGCTTAAATACAGGAGCCTTGAGCTCTATATACAATAGGACCCAGGATTAAGAGTCCTCTTCTTCACAAGTTCATTCTTCCACTCTCAAGTCCATAAGACTTCACAATGTCACATGACGCCGTGGACGTCATGCTCATATGTTCAAATTTTTATATGGCTACAAGAAGGTTGTCTAACGCCTTTACATGAGGACCTAATTAGGTCAGTATCTCACAGCACTCTAGTTGGCATCTCTTATTCTGTGTTATTATTTTGGGTGCGCAAAGTGCGGAACATGGCTAAGTTTGTATGGTGGCCCGCACAGATAGTATTTTCTTTCGCCCCTTGGCTGGCGCTTCTTATGATTTAATATGTAATGTTGGTGTATTCTAAACTTGAGGTTTACTCCAGGCAGTGGGTAGTGACATAAATGTACTCTTGATTGCTCTGGCAGTACCCACTGGGAAAGGACCGGCCATAGTACTATTTATTGTAGACACCTGGTTGCCTTTTAGCCATTTGTTGATGTAATGGACAGTCCGTCCTCTTACAATCAATTATTGATCTCGGAAACAGTTCTTTATTACAAGCCAAGTCAGCTAGCTAGGCCGAGCTTAGGTTAATAACTCCAAAATTGTAGGATCTGTGGTCACATCTTCATTTGTATTTAATTCACCATGTTTCCTTTTTAGACCCTTCTGGTGGAAGTCAGGCGCTAGCCCGGCTGTGTTGGAATCCAATACTCTCTGTACACATAACGTCCTTTTGACTGTTGTCATCTTGTCGTCTTGGACACGTATTCTCCCGAGCCATGGGAAGTTCTTATAAGTTTAGAGTTGTTAAACCCTATCTTATATGCCAGTAATAAACTTAATATTGTTCATCTAAGAGTTACTTGTTTTCCTTTGCCTATTTAACAGACATTAATCACTGTTACTTGTTTGGTCCAACTTTCTATTTTCTTTATCAATTGTAACCCGATATCAACTTTTATGTTATTGTATAATAAATATATTATTGTAACCTATTTAATTCTTTCACTGTTATAAAAAATGTACCTATTTCACACTTATAAAATGTTCTCACTGTATACTATTCCGGGTGACTATCTACGTCGTTTGATCCAGGTTAAAAGAATGTACCTGCCAAATTTCGTTAAATTCGGGCATTACATTTGACAATGTTTGTTGAACAGAGAGATGAAATACCAAAAGGTTGAGTTAAATGTGCCCTTTTAATCTTCCGGCTATTTTTCTTCCGCGAACAAAACCTTAACCTATCCAAGGTCGACACTGATGTGTGTAACAGAGAGACGCATAGATTTATAGTAAAATCCTTTGTATTATATGATTAGTTGGAGTTGAGCCACGGACCTGAAATCCGAACTAGTCCGAGCCACCCAGACGTAAAGGAAGGTTGTCTGAACAAGTGTCAACTACACCCGGAATCGACCTGCGAGGAAATGGGAGAAAATGTTTGTCGTCTTCTATCTCTCTCGGCCTGTTTATCTTCTTTGTTTACATGTTAATCTTCTCTCTCAGCTTGTTTATCTTCTCTCTCCATCAGCATCTTTATCTTCCAGCTCCATCGTTCTACAGTCCAATTCTCACAGGAAGTGTCTTTTTTTATAAAATGATAAAATACTATTTTCTTTGCGACCAAATTTGATAAAGTTTTACTATATTATTATTATTTTATAAGTATTGATATATTTATCAAAAGTGTTATCTGCACTTGACACGACTTGACGTATGATTACGTGAAAGTATCTCTATTAATTTTGGTAGATATCTTCCGATGAAAATGGGACCGTATTTCAACCTTATCACCGGTCTAGTGTTATAAGGCTTAGTAACCCTACCGCTGGTTCAATACCCGCCTTCCATAACTCAGATGTGTGATACGTGATAAAACTGAGGTAAGCTGCAAACTCATTGAACTATTTTTTCTCCTCTCTCTAATACATCTGGCATTGTGCTTAATCTCTCCGCCAAAAGATCCGAAGTAGTTCGTGGTTTTACGACGGCGTGTCAGTGGGTCATTGAGATTCAGAACTCGTTTCAGCGTGCTCGAGATTTAATAACGGGCGGTGATCTGTACGTCTGCTCCACTGCAAGCCAGATTTATGAACGCATTTTTAGCTTCGTGTTATTTTTATCGTCCGTTGAATTTATATTTTTCTCTCCTTATTTGAGGGCCTCTCCTACCATCGACATCCATTGCAATGGCGCACCAGGGATGGACTGGTACCCTTACAAATCTCCCGGTGGGCCGGCAGCTACTTTAAATTAAAATAAAGCTATCCATTCAATTATAGATGATTGTTTTTATTAAAATGTGATCAAAAGTTCCAGTGATTAAGTCTAGGTTGCCCAGAACATGTAATTTGTTAAGATATACGATGGCATTAAATGTAAAACCGTCCCGTTTGTTGTTTCTGGGTGTTGTTTATAAACATTCTCTAAAGCCAAACGTAAAAGCATCTGTCCAGTGAATACTGGAAGTTACTAACTTTGAAATATATATATATAAAAAAGAGATGTCACGATACCTGTTTTTCTCGATTCTAATTCTTAAGATCGATTCTCAATTCTTTCGATGCCAGCAAGAATCAAGGGTATCGATGTACCGAGGAATAGAGTTTTACAGCCCTAATATATATATATATATATATATATATATATATAGACTCCACGCTATTGTCTAACAATTTATATGCATTTTTGCTCATTTCAGTAAAAAGTAGAAGTTTTATGTTCTAAGTGGATTAAATGGTGACGTAATCATCGATAATAAAACTGGAATGCTCGCGGAATTAAATTTGATAATAATAAAAATATAACTGCTTCACCTCACCACTTTAGCTTACATTGAAACATAGCTTCAGTGGTGTTTATGAATGCATTTACAAAGAAACTCGTAAAAGACAAAAAAATAAATTGTGACGTCGTAATACTATTTTTTAGAATTATTAAATAATGTATAGTTTTTATTTCAATGTTATTATGTTTAAAACTCGGCGAATAAAACGTAATTACATTAACATGAGATAGCCTATCTCGACTTGCTGTGACGTCACAGGTACGCAATGTCCTAAATGTAATGAAAATATTACTGTCTCAACAGATCTCCCAGTATGAACAATAATAGATGAAAGAAGTGGATAAACTGTTCATCTTATACATTTTCCATTTTCAACCAATTTACTTGCTAATAATATAATTAATGATGATGTTAAAATTCAAAATCTTATGTTACTATTCGGGGGAAAGTTATATCCAGGGAGCCTCTTATAATAGGCACTAATCAATTTTTACATGTAAATCTGTAGTCCCGAGCCACTTGGAACCTGCTCATTCCACCCCTGTTGCGTACCCGCAAATTACTTTTTGAGGGAGGGGGTTACACAATGTGTCTATGTCTGCTTTTTTACAAATTGGGGATTTTAGGAACACTTTTAATGTGTAGTGGTATGCCTTTCAAATATAATGCTGTAAGCCTGGTATCACGTGCCTCTCCGACTATTTTGAGTACGCCAATGACCCATTAGTCAAGCAATAAAAACAAGGTATCTAGCAGGTATACTTGACATTTAATATAAAAAAAAATCCACCACCATTGTTTTAGTTTTAAGAGTAAATCAGATATGTAATGTTTCTCAAGAGATAATTTATTACATATTTCGAAACTTGGCAAATATTTGATAAAGTTAAGTTTTCTTTTTTCTCATGTGTGATCAATAATCTAGTATTCAGGGAGTCAAGAATAGGGCAGTAACTATCAATCTTTTCTAATTAAACGTATCTGTTACTTGTGAAGGACCGGCAAGGTACAGTACAAGGACTGATGGACAAGAAGATAAAATCTAGATTCTAGACTTTATATTACCCGCCTCGGTGGCGTAGTTGGCTAACGCGCTAGTCGTGTTGAGCTCGACCGCCGAGGACGGGGAGATAGAGGTTCGAATCTTCAATTCCCAATCCATTAGTGTAATTAGTACTTAAGCGTATAACCCGAACGGGTAGTAAGACGCGGTGCTAAATATTAATATTATTAGACTTTATTTCTTTAAACATTTCATATTTATACACGTTCTTGCCAACTTGTAATGGCGACCTTGGTAAACTAGTTACAAGAGACCCTCTTCGGTGGCTGCATGGTCTAAGGCGCTACTATCACAGTGGACTAGACTACCGATGACGGGGAAATCAAGGTTCGAACCGCAGTTGGGTGTGTTTAAAACCAATAGTGTAATTAGTACATAAACGTATAACCCAAACGGGTAATTAGACACGGTGCTAAAAAAAATAAAAATTATGATAGATTTTAGTCTGATCAATTACTTGATGACTTCCTTAGTTTCAGTTTAATTTTACTCGTGAACACACCAACACATAAATAAATCCCAACAAACAAGTAGTTGAGGTGTTTAGTTTTGGTGTGACCTTCCCACGAATGTTTACTTATTTGAGCCAAAGTAAACTTTAACCGGGTGTGATGGATTTTTGTGCCGTCACCTTGAAAGCCACTTTGTGACGTCCGATCCAAACGTTGCGATATGTTATATTGTAGTGATTTATTATCGGGCTAAAATTGAAATTAATTATGTAATTTTAGTGAAGTATTTATTTAACGTCATCATTGCATTGATCAAAGTGACCACGTGATTCGATATCACACGTGCTGCTCTTTCACTTTCAATGGAACTGTGATGACAGATTGACCCTTGATTGTGCCCGGCGCGAAACATTTACGGTTCCGATTAAGATTGGGTGGTTTTAATTAATAAAAAATATGCTTTCTCTTGACGGACGCAGGCGAGTGAGTAACGACACCTGCGCTTGCCAAAAGGTTTGTTTAAGAAGACTTGGCTTTTATAACATTCCTTGAGTAATGGGATGCAGCCGTCATTTTACCCTCTCTTCTTGTCTTCCAAGAAGATTTCACCTTGATGGCTGATGGAAAGAGACAGAAGGATGTTTTTTAGCACCTGTACTAATTACACTAGTGGGTTAAGGACTAGAAAGTCTTAATTGAGAGGAAATGCACCCGTATTCGTGTGGCGGTAGAGTGGAAAACCATTTAGGTAAAACCACCCTCATTGCACTCGACTGGAATCGAACTCTGATCTTCCCGTCTTTGGCGCTCTAGTCCAACACGAGAGTAGCGCGTCAGACCACGCAGCCACCGAAGTGGGTCAGAGGGATGTTGCACCACGCAGACATTTACCGCTAAAGATAGTGTTAGTTAAGTGAATTTTGAATATTATCGGATTTGATTATCTCCATTAATTAATCACAAATGGATGTATAAAATATCATTACTCTGGGTAGTTTAAAAACAAAATAGATTTTAAAAACTATTTTCATATGCGATTGTAAAACGCAAGTATTGCTACAGTTAAAATGTCTTGGTCCAGCAGCAACGAGCCCACGGACCGTTGCTTATCCGCGGACCACCTGTTGGGAAACTCTGGTAGGGGACGTTGCTTTAATTCCAGGAGTAGGCCTACTTGTCTCTCTCATATCTTACTACCTGTTCAGGTTATAAGCATATATGATAATTACTCTAATGGGGTAGGAGTGAGGAAGGAAGCATTTTTGAGGTGATATACCCGCACTATCTTGGAAGGAGAGTGGGAAACCATTTAGCAAAAATCACCCTCAGTAGACCCGACCGAGATTAGAGCCCTGATCTTCCCGTCATCAGCAGGCTATTTTAACACGAGTGATGCCTTATACCGTTCTGCCACTGAAGCAGGTGGGCAAGTGTCTACAAGTTCACTACCCGTCCGAATTATACGCATTAACAGAACTAATAGGTACGAGGCAGGTAGAACTTTGAGGACATGTAGACTACCTGTAATTATGTAGAGAAAGAATGGTAAACTGTTAAGGAAAAACCAGCCTCAGTACACCCGACAGGGATTCAAATCCCGATCTCCTTACCGATCACCGGTCCTTAAAGTTATTAAAATACTTTCATATTATATTTAAACGTCAAATCAAATTATCTGCATCTGTTACTTTTGACAAATTAGTGTAATTGCGGATAAAATAATAATAACAACAGTACGGTTTTACCCTCCCCGTTTGTCACAAAGTCCAAAGTGTCAAGATCACACAATATGGGGATGTTGGGGACGCGAGAAAAGGTAAGTGTTTCTGCAGTTTTTAAATATAAACTTTTTTTGGTCAAAATAAATAAAATGTTGCTCCAGTACAAACATAAGAGTTTAATTTTATTTACATGGTGATATCAACAAATTGTAGAATATCTGTCAGGGAGTCCTTTAATTTAATTAACTTTTTCTCTTCGTTTAAAAGGTGTCTCATCTAATGCTGCTATGCTCTTGACAAATATTCAATAACTAAGGAAATCACCACGTGAATAAAATTAAAATATGTTTGCACTGAGGCATTATTTGATTTATTTCGACCAAATTATGTTTTGATATATTTATTCATATAAAAATGTTAAATACACTTAGCTTTTCTCGTGTCCCCTACATCCCCACCTCAAGGTAGGTCATGTGTTCTTCACTGGTCACTTTTGACAGTTGTGTCGATAGGTATTTGATATCTTATATTTCTTGTATCTCTTCTAAAAGTTTTTTTTTATTGGTGGGTTTGACTGTTAGCGACAGACCGTCTCTCCGTAAAGCTTCAACATTTATATTATGACCCCTTCCTACTCCCGTCTTATCAACTAGTACATTCTAGCGGTGAAATATTGAACTTGAACTATTTTATAAATTGTAACCAACCGCTTATAAATTTGTCCATGTTCTTTGAGTAAGTCTATAACGGTTGTGCAGCTGTCATTTTCAACAGCTGTGAGCTATAATTACCTATTGGCTATTGAATTTTTTTTTTAAATTTCTAATTCTAATGCCCCGTACACGCAGGCTCTGTTTTCATACATAATTTAATACTGAATTCATAACCACTCAACTACTACCCAACCTGCTTAGTTGGTCGAGCGGTCCAAGTCACGGGTGGCGAACCTTTTAGCATTGGAAGGCTGCGTGTCGCGTTATATTTTCTTCAACTCAGCCTACACGTTGGAAACCAAAACTGCTACGTTACTTTTCTCGGGTTCTCTTTTCATGCCTGCATGTTTTTTGCCATGGGATTATTAATAACTACTTATTATTATTAGCACCGCGTCTTACTACCCGTTCGGGTTATACGCACTTACGCTAATGTGCTATGGTAGGGTAATTGTGAGATGAAATGAAGGACCTACAGTTTAACGTGGGATCCGAGCCATGGTGGAGGCCTGGTATTCCACACATTAACAAGTTGTGATTAATACACGTATTGTCTGAGGTGAAGGAAGGGTTTTGGTAATCAGATAAATCTGTGCCGGGACCAAGGATTGAACCCCGGACCCTCAGCACAGAAGTCTGACACCTTACCCCTAGACCATAATAACTACTTGTAACCGTAGTTTTACACAATTTAAACATCAGGCCTATTTTATAATGGAAACACAGGTCTATAGATGATGTTTGATTTATTTAAACGGAATTACACTCGATTAATCAGAAATTATCACAGTTGTAAATACATGTTTTTAATACGCGGCAGCTTTAAAGTTGGAAATTTGGACGTTAGTGCGCCGTGGGCCTTAGCTACAGCGGGGTTGCAGGCCAAATAAAATTGGAAGAGCGCTTTTCTTGTTCATAGTCAGACAAGAAGGCTTTTAGAAACGAGAGAAATAAAAAAAACCGTACCATAATTATTATCTGGGAGTGACCTGTTGTGCCCAAATACTCGGAAGGGATGAGGAAACCTGTTAACAAAGTTAAAGATTTTAAGAGGCGACACCGAGTCTTGTCAACACATAAAACATAAAATGAAACCCCCTACCCCCTTTCCAGGTTTGTTAATTTTAACCATATGAATTCATTTGTTTAATACTATAAAATTGTTCATTAACTTGAAATACATTAAAGATGAGAACTTTTGATTTGTAATAATATGAAAGGGAAACTCCATATCATTACAACGGGTTCCTCATAAAGGTAAGCGTAGACTATGCCGGGGTGCATCGGGTTGCACTGCGCCGCAAAAATCCGCCTGAATCGCTCTCATACATTTTAAATTAATCATCCTCGTCCACCCAGCCGGGCCGCATCGGGACGGGGCGGGACGCATAGATGAATCGCTCGGAAGGCGTATTTTTGCGCGCGTCCGCTGCGCCCTGTCCCGCTCCGTTAACAGTGGACGATAGCACGCAGAACTGCGCACACGCATTTTTCATCAGTCAGTGACTAACACGTGTGAGTACTTGTTTTTTAAAAATCTATTTTCTGAAAATAAAAAGCGAATAGTAGCTAGTATTTCTTTAATTATTCTACTAATTGAGTAGTACTTGTGTTTTTAGTTTAGTCTGTGGTACAAGGCTACAAAGAGCTATATGATCTTCAGGATCCAAACTACGACGATCAGCATAGATGAAACAACAGTTGGTGAGAAATCGGAGAGATATTGAAACAACCAGGCACTAACTACACTAAATTTATTTAATAATTATAATAATAAATTACACCTTTAAACACAGTATACATACTGATATAATACTGGGTATTTCTGTCTGTGTAATCCTAAGACTATTCATCCTTCGCCTCCTGCTCCTAAAAGTGTTCCACTGCCATTCAACTGAGCCAGATTGTGATACGAAATATATTTTGAAGTCATTGCGAATGCGCATTCCTTCTGTGAACCACTATATATGTGGTAAATCTATCAATGCCTCTGCTCTCACTTCTTGGATTTCCTCTTCAGTCCAGTGAGAAGTGGTATTAGTTAGGAAATTATGTAAACAACATGTAGCTAATACCAGTTGAATAACATGTCCTGGCAACATTGAAAGACGTCTTTCATAAATTCGAAACCTTCGAACCAGTATACCGAATGCATTTTCCCTTATACGTCTAGATATACTGAGTCTGTAATTACAAACCTTTTCTCTTCGTCGTCTGCTAACTGTTCACAGGAAAAGGCCTCTTCATATGTTTACTTAATGGAAAAGCTTCGTCCCCAACTATCACATATGGCATCCTTAAGTTTGTTTCCGGAATAAGTTTACCGGGGGGAAATTTTAACTAATTATTGTTTAATGCTTTACCGAAATTAAAACCTTCTTCTTTTTTCCAATCTACCCTGGTAGGTACAGGCATTACCATAGGTGATATTCTCTTAAATATAGCTTCATACGTCTCATAAACAATATTTCTAACAGTAGCTTCACCAAGGTGGTAGCTAAAAGCCATCGATTTGAAGGAAGTTCCAGTTCCCAAGATCTGAATAAATAAATAAAAAATAATACACTTTCTATGTTTATAGTTAATAAATTGAACATTTTTTTTTTAACTTTCAGCTCAAGAATGCAGAGAAAGATGGAGGCGTATACGGTATAATTACAGGCGTGCAAAGAAGCTTAGACAAACAAAAAATGGCCAAGCAGCTAATAATATTAAAAGTCCAAGAATTGAAAAACTATTGTCATTTCTTACGCCTTATATAAGTATTGATGCTGAAACTTTTTCAACTATGCCAACTTTGGATTCGCCCGATGCTGGTAATGAGGATGATAACATTTCAAACCTTTCACAAGCCTCTAGCTCAGCCAGTACTCCTCATACAAGTGACGTTTCTTCTCAAAGGAATAAAGGACACCGACCTTCCAAAAGAAAATCTACTGAAACTCCTGACCTTGCTACATCATCTACACATTCCTTATTTCAAGCGCATATAGAAAACAAAAACAACGCCAAAGTCTGTTGACAGGGTTTTAGAACTCTTATAAACTTAGGAGAGACGGTGAAAACTTTTCCGGAAGAAGTACAAATTCGAGTTAAAAGAGAAATATTCAAAGTAGTAAGCGCTGCCGAGGAAGAAGTATTTCTTGCGAAGAATAAGTTTGAAGAACAAAATATACAGCCAGAAGATCGCCAGAATGGTATCAAAATTTTAAGTCCAAACCAAAATATCCAAAATATACAAGCGGCTCATGGACATCCCTTCATTATTTGAGCTCTGCTATTGAAGGAAACTATTCTAATGAAGCATTGAGAAGAATAATGGTAATAATCAATTGAGTGAATTTTCAACTTTTCCCTGTCTCCGAATAACGTCACTAACCTTTAATTAAAATAATTGCAGATTTTACAGAAATAGTTTAATGTTTGTTTAATGCTACAATAACTAATAAACATAATAGTTGTAATTATTGTAATTTATATTTTTACTCTCCCTTAAACAAAACCAAATTACCATTCAAGACGTAGGAAAAAATTGTCCACATAATCTTCTTTAACTTTAATTACTTTTTTTTTATCAATATCTTACTAACCTTAAACAAACAGCAAGTCGTTTTTCTGGTTCAATCGATTCACGTAGCTTAGTAGTTTGCTTTTGTAAATCTTCACGAAAAATCTCATTTAATTCAGAATATTTATTGAACGTCATTATAAAATACCGAAAACACTTTTTGTCATCGAGTAAGAAAGAGATCTTGAAAAAATGTATGGAATCCTCCAAATAAACTTCTCTTCAAACATATATTATGTACCCAGATCATACTTTTTTTTTTTTCGTTTTCAAACAATAGTTATAATATAACAAGTTCCTCATCTGAGCTATCCATTTTTACATGTTGTCACAACAAGCTCAATTTTGCAACTGTAGCAGCTCTTAAACAAAATTCTGCCGTTGCGTTGCGGCCCGGCTCGGCGCAGAGTACGAATTTGCGCTCGCATCGTATTTTTGCACTGCGGCCCGGCCCGTCATAGTCTAGGCTTACCTTAAGGCCGCACTCTTCATGTACAGTAGGCTACATTTTGGCACAATAATAAATCCGTAATCTACCTAATAGAAGTTAATGTATTTATAGGAACCCATAAAGGATTGAACGGTTTTTTATTCTACCTTTTTTCATTTTTATTCAACAAGGACAAATGTTTTTTAAATAAATTTACTATATATGCATTAAGGTAAACCTTTTTAAAAAGGAATACATAAACTATGAAATATTGGATTTTTCTTAAGTTTACTCTCCGTGAATTTTGGTTTCTTCTTAAATTCTACTGTAGATATATACTGTACAAGCATACTTAAAATTGAATATCAGCCTGTAATAAGGATTATAAAATATGATAGAAAATCACTAAAGAATGGAGTTCTATAAACTAAACATCCCAACAATTAATAAAACACTTCATATTATAAGTAACTCTCATGGAAACTTGTACGTAATTTGGTAGTAGTGCAAGCCCTGGCTACCACCGATGTCTAATAACAAACGCATGCGCAGAAGAAATACAAGTTTTCCATTAGATAATTAAAACATTAATTTCCCTGTCTTCTAAACAAAAGAGCAACTTTTTAATAGAAAATAAGTGTGATGAAAAGGGTTATAACAAAACATAATAATATATATACACTATATACGAGTATGTATTTATAATTTGAAAAATATACTTGTTTGTTTAAAAATATACATTTAACTTTTAATTTATGGATATACAATTATTTTATTTCCTTCCGAAACTAATTATGTTTTTGTTCTAAGCCTTAACAGCTATTCTCGAAACAAGGATGAACGCAATAGTGTGTAATAAAATCATTATTTGCTTATAAGCTTATCTACTGAATTAAGTACAAAATCATCTCCTGTGTGCATGAGTCGTTGGAAGCACTAGCCAGTGAGTGGGATGGATATCCTGCTAGGGGCTCGCAACAACAGAGTGCAGTGAGGCACCGTGCAGGTCAAGTGTGACCTTGGTGTGACGTCATAGAGTGAGGTCAGGACTGGGTGCGGTCACCTTCTGGCCCTGCTCCAACACAGGCATGATACAATGCCTACAAAGTAACAACAACAAAAGAGTTGCTGTAACCCGCCATAGAATCCCTGGCCGGAACAGTTATAGTGCGTTTATGTTAGAAAAGGCCTTTTAGACATTTTACAATATGATTAGAGATCAGTGTTATGTATAGGTATTAATAGTACGCCATCACAAGTAACAGTTTCAGGTCACATGTCTGAATACTGTATATGATAATTATTGAAGTAACTTTTGTAACTATCAAAAAACAACAACAAAAAGCGCTTAGGTGGCCGCATGGTCTAAGGCGCTACTCTTGCACTTAACTGTCGATGACGGAGATACCGTTGTTTGATCAGTCGCGTGTACCGAGAGTATTTTTTAAAACGGCTTCCAACTCTCCGTGCAAATGCGGGTACGCTTTTTCTTAAACCTTCCTCATCCCTAATATATTAGTGTGATTAGTACATATGTTTAATTATGTTTCATCCAAACGGGCAGAAAGACGTAATGCTAAACTAAAAGCTTCTTCCTATTATAATCGGACCATATAGTCTGACCAACTTATCTTGAACCTTAACTTTCCCTTTGGGTCCGGGGTTCAATCCTCGGTCCCGGCACAGATTTATCTGATTGCCAAACCTTTCCTTCACCTCTGACAAGATGTGTATTAATCACAACTTGTGAATGTGAGGAATGCCAGGCCTCCACCGTGGTTCGGATTCCACGTTAAACTGTAGGTCCTCTATTTCATCTCACAATCACCGTACCATCACACATTAGCGTAAGTGCTTATAACCCGAACGGGTAGTAAGACGTGGTGCTAATAATAATAATAATAATAATAATAATACAGTGATGAATTGATAATGGCCGGGGGACTGGGTGCTGTGTCGCTCCCATAATTAAGTCAGTTTGTGAAATAAATCTATGTTCCTCATACTTAGGTACCTCATAAGCGCACATATGCGGATACCTATTTCGGTGGCCGCCTGGTCTAAGTCGTCACTCTCGCGCTAAGACTAGACTGCTGATGACAGGGAGATCAGGGTTCGAATCTCGGCTGGGTGTAATTAGGGTAGTTTTCACTCTTCCTCCATGTAAATACGGGTACACTTCCTCTGAATTCAACCTTCATCTCTAACACATTAGCGTAATTAGTGAATAGGGGCGTATAACCTGAACAGTTAGTAGGATGCAATGCTTATATATATATATATATATATATATATATATATATATTAAAATACATGTATATATATGTTTTTATATATATATATATATATATATATATATATATATATTAAAATACAGAAATATATATGTTATTATATATATATATATATATATATAGGCCTACTGTGTGTGTGTGTGTATATAAATATGTAAAGCTAGCGAGTTTTGTATTTTGTTTTATTTCATGCTTCGCTTCTTACTACTCGGTCGGGCTATCCGTATATATATATATATGCGGACAGAAAAACAACAACACGTTAACTTTAGATTTTTGGACTCTAATAAATACAATTTGACATTCGTTCCGTGTAGTAGAAAACAACACCAGAGCTTTGTTCACATTTTTTTTGAAGAACCTCTTGTCCAGTTGACTCTTTGTGGTCGTTGTGTATCGTTTTATCACGTGACTCACGATGTTGATTTTTTAAAAGTATGTTTTAGTGTCAGTGTGCCCGTCATTAGCGTCTTATTCTAACTTAATTATAGTACAAACAAAATAATTATTTTTCCTTTCAACTTAGCACCTTGTGAAAAAGAACATACTCATTATTCAAGTGATAATTAGTTGGCCTTGCCCTCATCCAGTGTGGGCAAATGCTACAAGTACTTAGGATGTTTATGTTTTATGAATTTTTTTTCTTCAATCTCTTGATTTCTATTGTTGGGGCGTCTTTAGTTTGTTTTCGCACAGTTTCCCATCTTGCTCTCAAAGGCAAAATTTTCAAACATTTTATTTTGTGTCGTTCGTACATTTGTGTATTACAATACATTTACCAAGATTACCTTGCTTGTTTCAACTATAGTGCACTCTATAAGATAAGACTGTGGTGTAATATGTCAAGTTCCGTTCAACCTAAAGTTAACAGTCTTACCTGAGTATGAATGTGACCCTATCTTATAAGCTATACCACAGTGAAAACAAACAAGACAATCTTGATACGTTTCAGGGTAGACGGAGTGTACTTTATAGAACGTTTGAATCCAGCAGTTCTAGACCTTTCTTGTCAAGAGTAACTAACGCTGTCTCCTACAGGTCACGTGGTGTAGTAGTCAGTGCACCTGACTACGAGCCTAGGGGTTCCGGGTTCAATTCCCGGCTGGTACCATGGGTATTTTCCCCGAAAAGGGAATTACCCCAACGGTCACCAGGGTCTGGTTAGTTAGGCCTAATTTATGTTCAAGTGTTTCCACTTGTTCCACACCCTCATACTTACCATCTCCCTCATACTCTCCTATCTCCCTCATACTCACTATCTCCCTCATACTCTCCTATTTCCCTCAGACTCACTATCTCCCTCAGACTCACTATCTCCCTCATACTCACTATCTCCCTCATACTCTCCTATCTCCCTCATACTCTCCTATCTCCCTCAGACTCTACTATCTCCCTCAGACTCTCCTATCTCCCTCATACTCTCCTATCTCCCTCATACTCTCATATCTCCCTCATACTCTCCTATCTCCCTCATACTCACTATCTCCCTCATACTCCCTATCACCATCCCTTCATCTCATTGGAACATGTAAAGAGCCACCATGGAAAGAATGTACTATTAGTACAATCGGGCCTCCCCGGGCAACACTCCATTAGTACTGGCCAATTTTTCCACAAACTGGGCTACGAGGGATGTAACCTAGGCACGCATATTTTTAACGCTGTCTCATCAGTCGCAATTTTGATGCTGTATTGTGTATGTGATATCACTTCCATTTGGCCTATCTGCAATTAATTACACTAATGGGATAGGGATGATGAAGATATAATTAAGATTAAATGTATTTGCATTTGCGTGGAAGCATTGGATAGTTTAATGTGTAGTTCTACACCAAATGTGCTGCTCTATAGATAATGGTGCAGTTCTAGATGCAATTTTGAGCAAGCCTAAAATCCTTACGTTTTTTCTGCTTGAGGGGATGGTGGAAAATCATCTTGGGAAACTACCCTCATTACACCCGGGTGGGATTCAAACTAAAACATCCCATTTACCGTCAAACCAGACACGACGACGTTTACAATGCGAGCTTAATGCTATAATCAATCCAGTGTTTTCTGGACCTCCAGTTCATATATTAAATTCACAAGCTAATGATGTTTTTACCCTAAGAGTTTGATATGGATAAGCTAAAATGCATTGAGCACATATTGATGAACTCAGACAACATATATTTATACACATACACATAATCTGCCCGCAGGACTCCACGCCATCTGACTTATCATTTCCAAACGGAGTAGGCATTAAACGATCGTTGATAAGTTAAAATAAATCTACTTTAAAGTTTTTGTCAACATGTGAATATCTTGGGCGCAGTAAACTCTGCAGAAAAAGAGAGAGAGAGAGATATTTTTTTTCTCAGGACCATTCCATTGAGAAGTTGGAGGTTTTGAAGAAAAAATTGTATGTAGTCCCGGTGTTTGAGACTTTATTCTGTAAACTACTATATTAGAGTTATAAGTGGTTTAGGTGGGGATTAGGAATGATTTGACCATTGAAGCAGGTAGCCAGCCGAGAATCTATGGTAGCTCTAAAAAAATATAAGATCAAAAGTGTAGATAAGGAGTTATATATTTTTTAAATTTTGCAAACTCTAAAAATAGGAAAAAAGCAAAAGGGAACATAACCTACTTCACTATAAATTCGAAATTTCTCCAGTTGGGAATAGGTCTAATCCCTAGTAAAAATATAAATCTCTTTGGGCTAGCTTAAACTCATATTTTGTCTATGGTTGTCATAGGTAAGTTTGGTTCATATAGATAGAATCAAATAAACTGTCACTGCATTGCGCGCAAACACCAACATAATTTATGTATTATATCTAAGAGGATAGCTATGACTATACACTAACTAGTTTTGTTAAAATATATTAAAAATATATTTACTACTAGCGGACCCGACATACGCTGTCCTGCCCGAACGTTGGTTTTTCGTTTCTATAGTAAAACAAATACTATGTGATCATCACAATTACAAATTCACAATGAACTCCAATTAGTGAGTTACACAAATATTACAAATTCAGTGTTCGTCAAGACAACATACAAAATAAAACATCTTTTCATTTTGGGCATTTCGCCCACAACTCCACAAATATCATCTGTATCGAAAAACAAACATAACTATGAATTATTCTCATAAGTTCAATTATTCATGAACTTTTCAGAAGGTTTTAACGGTCAATTATTAATGAACTTATTAATTTTTTAATGGTCAAATATTAATATATTATATTCATTAATATAAATATTGGGGGGTGGTGGGGTTGAAATTTGGAGGTTACATGTTCTGATATGCAAAAAATAAAAATAATAAAAATCCCCCCAAAATAATTCCCTAATTTTTTTTAAAAAATCCTAGAACCCGATTGCAGCGCCACCTACCGGGTCCAATTGTGAATCTAAACCATCCACACACCCACTCAAACACACACACAAAATTTCATCAAAATTGGTCCAGCCGTTTAGTAGGAGTTCAGTGACATACACACGTACAGAAGAATTATATATATTAAGATATATATTTTAAATTTTGTCCGATTTTGGAAACTTTTGAACTGTTAATGGGCTTAGGCTTAATAAATTAAGTCTTAAAACCGTTTATGCCTAGATATGAAATATTTTTTATGCTGGTCAAAGTGGTCAAAGTTAGCCAACAATTATAAATGGTCAAAAGATAAAGAATAACTTAGTAATTTTATAAGGAATTTTTTTTAAATTCAGGGATGTTAAGAATAAAATTATTTAGAATTTGTGATTTCCGTTTTAATTTTCTACGGTAAATATGAAAACCCTAGAGGCCTAGATAATATAATTGTAGTTTTATTTTTAGTTTTTGCTATGCTTTATACTAACAATCCGGTCTAGTTGCATACACTCTATAACTACTGGAATGGAGTAAGAATGAGGAGGATTGAATTTAGAGGAAATGAACCCTAATTTTCGTAGAGAGCGATAAAATGGAAAAAAACGCTAGTAGATAAAAGATTGGGATACTTTTTATAGCATCAAAAATACTCGAAACAGTAACTTATTTTATTTATTAATAGACTTGTCATCAAAGGGTGACCCCACTGCATACAACGCCTTACTACCTTCCAGCTTCTCCGCATATTTACTCTAATGGGGTAGATATGAACAAAGGTAGAATTGAGAGTAAATGCATCAACGTAGAAAAGGGAAAAAAATTCAATACACCCCACCAAAATTCAAACTCTGACCTTACTCTCACTAACAAACAAGACCAGATGAGCGTGAATCTTTGACCGCATGTCCATCGAAGGGGGTGGTAGTATCGAAGATGATCACAAACCAAACGCGCAGGCTTACTTATGGGTACCTATTTATGTTTAAAATTAGGTTAAGAGCGTGCATCACCTACCACTCAGCTCTGTGATACCCGCCTCGGTGGCGTATTCAGCGAACGCGCTGGTTTATTGTTGAGCTAGACTGCCAAGAACGGGGAGATCGAGGTTCGGGTGAACTGGGTGGTTTTTCCTAAATGGTTTTCCACTCTCCCTTCATGCAAATATGGGTTCACTTCTTCTAAATTTAACCTTCCCAATTCCTAATCTAATAGCGTAATTAGTACTTAAGCGTACAACCTGAACGGTTAGTAAGACGCGGTGATTAAAAAAACCTCTGTGATACAGTCGGCTGGAAGTAGTAAATTTACGCCAACACTACTGCGCGTGGATAATTTCTGATTAAACACTAATGGAGATAAAACGTTAATAGAAGTTCCTAATGCAGAACATTTTTGAGATATTAAACGATATTTGGATAAAAACTGCATTGAAAAGGCCGTTTTTGAGCATTTTAGAATTACTTTACAGCTAACCACTGTGCTCGAATCTTTATTCTGTGGTAATAGGGACTTACTGTAGTTACTAACAATAAACTTTGTCGTTTTGTCCCCCGTCGTCACCGCGGAAAATGTCGAGTAATCATTCAAATACGGATGCACAGCACACATTTCTGGCATATATTGGTATTTTCTTTTCCCTTTTACTCCCAGATCTGAGTTAGGCCTGTTATAGCTCATCCCCCACTAAGACGCACCGCGCGGAACCGCACCGCCGAGAAGAAATTTCTGTTGTCTGCTTCTTGGGAAATCAAATGGTGTAGCGCCCACTATAACGGAACGCGCCGCGCGGAACCGCCTTATGAAATTTCCTTGCCGGAACCCTCGAGGGTTCTTGAGAAGAATTATTTCCTTTCAGCGCATCGCGGCTAGCCTGAGTGGGCGGGGGTTGTGGAAGGAACCGTGGAAGGAATACGCCCTCGGGTCATTCCGACACCAGTCGGGTGCGTTATCTTAGTGCCGGCATGTCTAGAACTTCAACACATGATTTAAAAAAAATAGCACCGCGTCTTACTACACGTTCGGTTTATATGCTTATGTATTAATTACGCTTATGGGTTAGGGATTAGGAAGGTTGTATTTAGAGGAAGTGAACCCGCATTTGCGTGGAAGGAGAGTGGACATCGTTTTAGGGAAAACCACCCCAAGCGAGATTCGATCCTTGATCTCCCCGTCTTCGGTAATCTAGTCCAACAGGAGATTAGTGCATTAGACCACGCGACCACCAAAGTGGGTTATTCTTACTGTTGATTTTGATAAGTAAAATGCACATTAGATTGAAGTATAGTTTTATATAGTTACCAGCGAAGTCTAAAAGCATGTTTTCATTGTGTTTTTACTAGTAGATTTAATTAATTAAAAATATAGGAGGAAAGTGATAAACAAAAAGTAAATATTTACTATGATATTTTGACCCAATTAAATCTAGCAACTTCAAAAAATTTACCTTAGCAAAAAATAATCATCACTTCTCAAACAAATTACTGTTATGTGCAAACGAATTCGGCCATTTAAGCTGAGTTTAAAGTACTCTACACAATCTAATGTAAAATCTATTAGAGTTAATTATATTCTCAGAATGAATGACGAAGAGGTGGTATTATTAGTTTAAAGAATATTCCAACCTATATAACCTATCTCATCCCAAGTACCACGATAGTTGGTGAATGTTCCACACGGTGGTTCCGCGCGGCGCGTTACATGGACGGACTTCCGGTGGAAAGCGCACAGAATGTTCCACACGGGCGGCGGTTCGGCGTGGTTCCGCGCGGCGCGCCTTAGTGGGCGACCAGCTTTAGATGGACGCTTTTAATATCTACAAACTAGTTCTAATAACACCGACAGACATTTTCGTCACATCCGTTATTTTTCATATCAAATTATAATATGGAAACCCTTAAAATTTGATATCAATTAAAATGAAACATGCTAATAATTATATATTTGCTAAATATACTTAAATAAACTCAAGATATTCCGGATCTTACTTTGATACGCAACAAGAGTAGTTAGTTGAAACCTGCATTTGTGGGCATACGGACACAATTTCAGGCTCATCTAGCCTGATTTGTCGGGGTACGAATCCTGACTTATTATATCTTGGGGGGTTCCTCAATGGTTTACTACTCTCCCTCCATGCATATACGGGTACATTTTATATCATATCGTCCCAACTCCATTAGAGTGATTAAAAATGAGACGATAGAATAACAACTAATACAGTACTATGTACTTAAGCCTGTATACAATTGTCTAGTTTATTTATAGTATGATAGTAACGTTTACATTAAATTAATTGATTTTAAAACTACCTTGGTGATATGTCTAACAACGATATGATCTGTGCTGAAATTGCATGCGATGCTTATTTCAAATATTGAAAAGTTGTACCAAGTTTTAACACATTCTAATGTTAGGCGTATTAAAACATGTCTGAGAACAAGGATAATATAGCAACGACCGTATACCCCGAACGTTTAGTTAGATGCGGTGCTATATAAGTTATATAAAAAAAGGCTACTCTGTTGCCCTTCTTAGTGGGGTTGTTGTATTATGTGAAGAAACCGTTATTTCCAAGATTTAGGAATTTGATTGTACAGAAAGAAATATAAGTATTCTGCCTATTGAACTTTGTTAGGATTTAGACTCCAAGAGTGACCTTATACTTGTTTAGGCAGAAGTTCCACAAGGAAGTGTCCTCGGCCCTATATGGTACCTTATCTAGATAAACGACATATGCATTTAAAGGTACCCTAAATATGATCGCAGATGATACCGCTGCTATATATGATTCATGCAGAAACATGGCTCAAATTATACCTCCCAAATGTAAGAAGACCTTTACTCATTCAGTGACTATCTAAGCCTAAATAAATGTAAAATGAATGCCGACAAATCAAATCATTAAATTATGTTTACATTAGTTAACCCCCAAGTTCATTATGAAAATAAATAATAACATGTTTTCTAATAAGTTAATCTATCCCAGAATTGACTAACCTTTATTAACATTTTTTAAACACCTATAGGTTGAAAAATACGCGTTGTACGACCTAAGAAACAATTATTCTTTTTGTGTCTTTTATTGTAAAAGTACCCTAAATTTCTATCTTTGTCATACTATTTAGACAGTTATAGAAATTATTAAAATTTTACAGGTTTCATAGAATGTATAAATAATCATTCATAATAATTATGAATACACAAATCTTATATTTTCCGTTAAATTGCTAAAATACATCTTAAAATAAGATTTTTACTTTTTCAAATAAAGAATAAAATAAAAACCATCTACAAATTATTTTACCCCATGCTGACCTCTCTTAGTCATGTGCTAATATTAAATCAGAGTGTGTTGCTTCTGCGGCCTTCTAGCAGTCGCATGATATAATTCAGAATTGTTCTTAGGATTGCTTTGTTGAAAAATGTAGAAAGAGAAACTCTTCCGAGGAGATACAATTTAGCACCCTTAGTACTCTTCAGTAAGACACTCACCCTCAGTGTACGACTCGGCAGTAAGACACTCACCCCCAGTATACGACTTGGCAGTAATACACTCACCCTCAGTGTACGACTCGGTAGTAAGACACTCACTCCCATGGTAAGACTCGGCAGTAAGACACTCACCCCCAGGGTACGACTTGGCAGTAATACACTCACCCTCAGTGTACGACTCGGCAGTAAGACACTCACTCACCCTCCAGCTAGATTGGTTCATTTAAAGTTTAACCTTTTTTTGACAGTTTGGAAAGAACCAATTTAACTTTTGATGACTTTCTTCGGTGGTCACATCGTCTAAGTCGTAATTTTTGTGTTAGATTAGACTGTAGATTACAGGGAAATCGGGGGTTGAATCCTGGTTAGGTGTACTAAGGGTGGTTTATCCTAAACAGTTTTCCGCTCGCCCTCCACGCTAATGCTAATACACTTCCCCTAAATTCAACCTTATTAATCCCTAATTTACCTGAATAATAATTTTTATTTATTTATTTATTTATTTATTTATTTAACACAGCGTCTTACTACCCGTTCGGATTATACGCTTAAGTACTAATTACACTAATGGTTTAGAAATTGGTAGGTTAAATTTAGAGGAAGTGAACTCGCATTTGCGTGGAGGGAGGGTAGAAAACCACCTGAGTAATTAATTGAGTATATAAATGCGTATACCCTGAACAGGCAGTAAGACGCGGAGCAATTGAAAAAAAAAAACTAATAACATTCAAGGTTATTTGTTGACAAAGATACACATCACATGCGTATGAATATTTCTTTTACAAATAAAAAGTAATAATTATTTAATATTGCAGATAGTTGAAGAAAACGTTTTATTCTGAAAAAAATAAAGTGTAGAAATTGTTGGCAATTGAAGGTGAAGTCCTATCCTAAAGGTAATTAACATGGTGCATACAGTCAGGTAAAAAACATGGAAATGTCAGCGAATGTAATCAAAAATAAGGAAAAGTCAAGGAATTTTAAATACTTGACTAATTCTGCAACAAGAAGTATACAACAGTGAGAGATTGTGTTTCTTGGAGTTGACAAAATGCATTGCCTCGACATGAGATAGTTGTAGAGAGTTTATAAGAGCGTACAACACTCCAACGATCCTGAACATGGCTGAGTTTCAAATCCCATTTAATAAAACAACTATAACGTATATTGAGACCAGATTACAGGAAGAGGTGGGGGGGGGGCTTGATTGGACCCGGTTAATTAGAACGATGGCGTAAATCTCCTGCAAAAAACATGTGGATGGACGGTAATTGAAAGGATATTGGACTTTTGCTGCCCGCTCTCGTCCAAAATGCGAACGTTTCGCAAGTTTGTGTTTTATTTAAACACTTGACGTTTACGGGCTATTGCTGTCTTGTAGCTCCTGAGTATCCTAGGTGTACTACCACCAAATGTCTGTAATCAATTCAAGCTTTTCCAATTATGATTCCAGCAAAAGACTAATTAATATTGATCCCTGCTATCATTCATAATAATATTAAACACTCTGACCGCCTCAGAGGAATGATTTTATAAATAACGAATACACTTTATTTTGTATTTATTTTAGGCAATTAACATGCACTCTCTGAACCGATTGATTATATCAGCACACGAGAATTTCTATGAGTGAGAGTGAAAGCGCCTACCAATTTTGCCTGGAAAGGTATTTTCACATACCTTCCAGGGTTCTTTAACATGCCACAATCGACATGCGATCGACGAATTTAGGCCAATCCTATTCACATAGATCATCCAAATACTGTATTTATAACCAATCAATCCCCATGCACCATCCACAAGGCCAGAAAGGTGAGGATTTCTAGCACTCCCTTCAATAACAACTTTGGTCTCAAGTTCAAAATGTATCGATAATATATGATCCCTCAACATTATAAATACATATATGATATTTAAATGTCCGTTCGGCTCTAGAGGATGTTATCGGGACAGTTATTCTTGATTTATTTTTGTTTTACCTAAAAGAGTGAAATGGGGCAATTCCCAAGCTACCAACGAGAAATAGATTTTGAATGATTTGTATTTTGTTTGTTCTCAGGATGAATCTCGGAGCAACGCAGCCAAGCCCAGCGAGAAGAAGAGATGGATTCATGACCCCAAAAGTGAGTACAACTATAACCTGATTTGGGTTGGAAGAACAGTAGAGAAAATTCAAACAATTTTTTTTTGCGGCCATTATTGCTAACATTGCTCTACTTTATATGTGTTATTGTCTAGGTATTACTGATATATATTAAAATTGACAGCTACAGATAATATGTGTTGATGTATGAATATATTAAAATTGTTTTAGTAACTTAGTAACTAACTTCTACCGTTCTTCCTACCAAAATCATACTCTACTGGCAACCTGGACTAACCAGCGTTGCGAAACTTGTCTTATACGAATATTTGAAGGGACACAAAAACGAGATAATAGCAACGCTGTTTCCCAATATTAACCATGTAATTTCCTCAGCAATGATATCCAGTGTAGTAGCCCGCAAAAGAACAGTTTATATCAAGTGTCAAGGTATTGTTCCTTATGGTATATGCTCTATATCTTACTCTTCCTAAGAGCCCTTTTATGCAGGCGTTTTGTGCCGCGCGACACACGGCGGCAAAAGCCGTCGCGTTTTCTAAGTCACTGGGAACAAATGAGTCCTTTTATGCTCTGCCTGCCGTCCGAAAAACTTGCCGTCGTGTTTTACAAAACGCCAGCGGCAAAAGCCGCCCGAAATAATCTAAGTACATGGCATCTTATGGGTCCATTTATGCAAACGCGCCGCTTGTCTGCTCTCCGTTGTCTGGACATTAGAGCTGCCAACCCCTGGCTAGTAAATAATATTGGTCCAGTTGCCTGGAGGTTTACAAAGAGAATTATTTTGTCATTTGAATAATTGATATTTTTATAATTTTTACTAAAAAAATAATTATTTGTATTTTGAACGTTTTAAAGATGAAATCAAGAAAAATAAAGTAATTTTAAATTAACTATCGGAGGAGTACAAAACCAGAAATATAATGAAAAGTCACTGGATAAAAAGAAGTGTGTTATGTGTTTTTCTATTCAAAAATAGTTTTGAAAAACTTGTTTTTGTCATCTTTTAATTTTTTTAGAGGTTACGAAATGCCTCATCTTCAAATCTTGCAAAGTTGATGGGATGAACATCCAATTTTCTTTCCCTTTTTTCAATGTAAGGTGACAATATTCCAAATAGATGATGCGCGGATACATCTTACACTCCCCAACACAAAGGTATTGGCAGCACTGATACGATCTATCCTCCCCCACTACTATTTTTATCGACGGGCGGCAAATGCCGCCCGTCTAAAAGTATAGTAGTGGGGGAGAATAAATCGTCTCAGTGCTGCCATTCATTGCCTTTGAGTTGGTGAGTGTAAGATGTATCCGCGCATCATCTATTTGGAGTATTGTCACCTTACATTGAAAAAAGGGAAAGAAAATTGGATGTTCATCCCATCAACTTTGCAAGATTTGAACATGAGGCATTTCGTAACCTCTAAAAAAATTAAAAGATGACAGAAACAATTATTTTTAAACTATTTTTGAATGGAAAAACTCATAACACACTTCTTTCTATCCAGTGACTTTTCTTTATATTTCTGGTTTTGTACTTTTCCGATGGTTAATTTCAAATTACTTTATTTTCCTTGATTTCATCTTTAAAACGTTCAGTATACAAATTATTATTTTTTTAATAAAAATGATAAAAATATCAATTATTCAAATGACACAATAATCCTATTTGTAAACCTCCAGGCAACTGGACAAATATTATTTACTAGCCAGGGGTTGGCAGCTCTGATGTCTAGACAGCGGACGGCAGAAAAGCGGCGCGTTCGCATAAATGGAGCCATAAGGCGCCATGTACTTAGATTATTTCGGGCGGCTTTTGTCGCTGGCGTTTTGTAAGACACGACGGCATGTTTTACAAAACGCGACGGCAAGTTTTTCGGACGGCAGAGCATAAAAGGACTCATTTGTTTCCAGTGACTTAGAAAACGCGACGGCTTTTGCCGCTGTGTGTCGCGCGGCACAAAACGCCTGCATAAAAGGGCTCTAAGAGTACGGACACGTAGAAAGCTGGTAATCAGCACGCTTGTTGCTTGAGCTTGCCAGCGCTTCTGGATGGCTACATAGAAAGCTGGAAACAAATGCAATTTGCAGATAGCTTCCCATGGGAAAAGATGTCTTCTTCAAGTGATGAAAGGTTTTTGGTAGAAAATACTGAAATAAAAATTATGTGTCTAAAGAAAGGAGTGCATGAAATTAATCGTGGGCGGCGAAGATCTGAAGAATACCATTTATTTTTCCTATTGTTAAAAATGGACAAGAAACAATTTTTTAGCCGCGGTCAATTTTATAACAGTTAAAAAAAATTCAGTAGAAGCAAGATTTTTTTCGAGTTTACTGCATTTTTATTACATAGTAAAAAATTGTGACACAACTATTTTTTAATCTATTTTTTTTACCAAAGATATACATTCGCCTACAAAATGACAATTTTGACTTTTTTGTTCGGACTATAAGTGCTGTTATTTTCATTTGTGAACATTGACCGGGAGAAAAACACAAGAAACACAACAGTAAGAACTAATACACAGTGACCACACAAACGGGAATTTTCAGTCAGATACAGTTAAAGATGGGTAATGGAAAATTTTCAATTTTTTTTTTCGGAAATAAATACCAGATATTTAAATGGAACGAATGCAATCGAGATATTCCACTATCTCACTATAATTTCTCGTAAGTACGTTGATGCAAGAAACATAATCAAATGAGTTAAAATAAAGCAATAACAGCGATTACAGTTCTATTATCACAGTCACGTACCGACTGCAGCGCTTAGTGGTTGAATGTGTCACTAACGCTGGGTCTGATGTAGATAAAGACTTTAAAATTGGCTTAAATATTTGCTAACAGCCCCCCATCCCCAATCTTTTCGCCCAACCCACGATTTATTGGCTTTATATGTATCTATAATAAGCTTTAGATACGCTCGTCCCCAAACACTATTGGATGGCTTTAGGTCTATGTTACTGTAAATATGATTAATTGCAAATTATTAATACTTACTGGAAATGGTACATTATTAACAATGAGTTTGGTAAATGTAATACATTTTACCAAATTAATAATTTTTATAGGTCATTTTATAATAATAGCCAAGTTTCTATGGCAAAAGTAATACATTTAAAATTCAACCAACTATATATATATAATAAAGAAGTAAAGAAGCAATTATTACTAATAGGTTTTAATAAACATCAAATAAAAAATAAGAAACTCTTATTAAAAAAAATTCATTTGCAAACTATATTAAGACGCTGTTTCATATTTAAACTTATTATTTTATTTATTACAACAGGGCAAACCGTCATGCCATTTAGAATCACATAATTTTCTATTTATTTGACAGCCGCATTTAACATATCATACAATTTGCGGCCATCACTCTTTAAAATGCTAGGAGCGCCAAAACTAATGGAAATATCAAGCAATACATTAGCCACTTCCTCTGTCCGTTTGGTCTTTAATAGACGCAACTGGACAAATTTTGTGAGAAGATCTTGATACATGAAAATAAATTTATAATCATAATCTGGTTGACTATTCATATTAATAAAATCTGGATATCATCTATAATCCATGTCTTTGAAAATCATTCGTTCTACTACACGTCCTTTATTTTAACTTAGATTTTTTACATGTTTCACACAAACTCAAATAAATCAATATCTCCTCACAAGATATGTTTTTATACTTTTATTACAGCTCTTTCAACATTCTGGTTCTTCCACCATGACCTATTCTCAAAATGGTTTCAATAATCGGATTAGTTATCTCCTCTGTCGATAGTAGCATTGGTTGTTTGAAGCTTCGTAATTAGCTGGAAAAAATATCTTCTCATTACTTCCCACTTTCATGATATCCTAACGCTTTTGATAGATTTCTGCTTTTTTACCGCTAGTTTTTGATTTATTTACTATTGACCATTAATTATTCACTGACGGTATTTTTTTCTAAAAAATAATTGTTTTTCTTCTTATTCTGCACGAGGCTTAATATTTTTTCATTGAAACGACCCTTCATAACTTCCACTGCGCATCTTCTTTGTTGGAAAGGATTCGATTAAAAATAACCCCACAAGGACAGCAAAACATATTAAATATAATATTCACGTCTGGACTCTATGGAAGCTGGAATAAAACTTAGGAGGGCACGTGTACATTGCACACAATCCAAGAAGATAACTGGTCCACACATGTGCAGTACATACATCTTTTGTCATAGGCTTTAGACGCCGCCTCCCCATAACCTACTTATTAGACCGCAAGCCACCACTGCGGAAAATGACAACTCCAGTAAATTGTGATACTGTATCTTAAGGTGGGATGAAAAGGGTCCTGAGAAAAGTTTTGTGTTTTTGCTGTTTTTATAGCAAACAATTTCTTTAGCTAAAGTAGACAAAATATTTCTCCTATAGAAACATAGAGTTTAATTTTATACGCTTAGTAAGCTCAACAGTTGATGAATATATTTCATAAATTAACATTTGAGGAGAAACTTTTTTAATTAAGAGAAAAAGTGATAAAACTATGGGGCACCCTCGACAGATGTTGAACAACTGTTGATATCACAATTATGACGAAAATTAAACTCTATGTTTCTACTGGAGAAATTTATTTATTTTGTAGAAAAAAAAATTTTTTTCTATAAAAACTGAAAAAATACTGCCCTTAGTTAGCAATCCCTACCAACTCACCTTAAGGCTATTTGGAATATGAACACGACTGTATTGCGTTTCAAATGCGAATATTAGACGCCCTTGGGCTGCCTGCCACACGTGACTTCTCCACGCATGCGCATTTGCTTGGACAAAGCCTGTGTTAAAAACATTGCCTAATGTGGGTACCTTTACCAGTCCAATAGATAATTGGTGGCAGAGAAAAACTACATATTCTTTAGGATTCAAGTTAAAATACTACAAAGGGCGATTAAATAAAATTAATTATGGAATGAAGTGTGTAGATCAGAGGTGCAAACACGGGAAAAGTTGCCAAATGGCGAGGAAATAATAATCATCATCATTAAGCTTAAAAGGTTTTCCTTTAGTCATTCTTTCACTATTTTCTTAGCCTGCGGCGCCTTATCAATGATAAACCTCATCGATGAAATTCTTCCGTTTCACGCAAACAAACTTGGGAAACTTACTACCTGTTCAAGTTATACACATTTGGGTTTATTAACATATTAACTTGGAAATAGCCCTCGCGTGGCTTGAGAAATACATTATACTACACACTCGTACACACTTTCTCATATTATATAGTCATTTATAGTTTGTGGCAAAATTTAAAAAAAAGTAGTAATATTAGAAAAATGATATATTTGGGACATGCATGCTATCATGCTGTCAATAATTTGTTGACATCTCGCCTGCTTTCAAGGAATGTAAAACTCAGAATATACAAAACAATAGTTTTACCGCTTGCTCTCTATGGGTGTGAAACGTATTCTCTTGCATTACATGACGAAAACAAATTTAGGGTGTTTGAAAACAAGGTACTTAGGAAGATAATTGGTCTAAAAAGGGATGAGGTTACTGGGGAGTGGAGGAAGTTACATAATGATGAGTTACATACCATTTACTCATCACAATAAGTTGTTAGTATAATTAAGTCTCTTAGATTACAGTGGACAGGACATGCAGCGCGAATGGGAAGAGACCATTGGGAAGACCTATACGCAGATGGGAGGATAACATTAAAGAGAAAGGGTGTAATGAGGTGGACTAGATAAAACTAGCTCAAGATAGGCATAGGTGGTGTACTTTTGTAAGTGCAGCAATAAACTATTGTGTTCCTAATGTCATAGAATAAGTATGTTATTTGTAAACTACCCATAATAGAATTTATCTCCGTAAAATAGTGATAGTATCAAATACTCGTCAGATAACCGTGTAAAACAATCAGGTTACCGGTATTTTTCGAATTATAAAACATCACTCTTAAGTAAACTACCCTTAAACGAACATTTTCCCGAAAACAAAGTATTCATTTTTTTTTGTCATGTCAAACACACCCAGATATCCATTCTAAACCAAATCATTAAACCCATTTAAAAAAATTTAATTTCGAATATAAAACATCAGTAAAGCCCTTTAATTTAAGTGATGGATTCAAAATAAAATTAAAATGTCCATATTATAACCATATAATAAATATAAAGTTCGGACAAAATCCACCAAATCGTTTCGGATCCAGGCCCAGGGACAGATAGAATGGTAAGATCCCCTTTTTGGGGTTCGTATGCACATGAAACTTCAAGATAAATCATATTCTCAAGAGTGAACATTTTCACGATTTCAATACTTTCTCCATGCGAGAAAGTAAAAAAAAGCCTCACGTTCAAAGTCTGTGCTGGTGTCACCCTTATGGTTTGAGACTTTGAGGTCCGTGATCTTCCTGTTCGTGGAAAAGCCCTCTCGTGTGGTCCACAGACAAGATAACACTCTAGATAACAAGATAACAGTCTAGTGGGAGTTTCACTGCGGTCCTTGTGCCAGGTTGAGTCCCTGGGTACTGAGGAATTCTAGTTGCGGTACTCTATGATAACAGCACTTACAAGTGAAACAACTCAGGCTACAAGCTCAGGTATAGCAGCCATCACCGCCCTAACCCCTTTTAATGAAAAACCTCTTCAGACAACTAAGAAGTCGACGGTATTTGAAGATTATTTACATCTAGACAACAGTGGTGGCTGGTGATGTAAAAACTATGGTGTTCACAAAATCAAAATTTAATGAATATTTTTCAAATGTCTACATATTAAGTTTGGTTAGTCAATACTATACCAACATAAAGTTATGGATCCATATAAAGTTTAATTAAATCATCATAGCACATAAATACATATAAATAGGCCTACATGAATTATATTTATTATATATATAGGCTTATGTTGGGCGCAAAGCCCGAAAACGGCCAATGGACAGATATTTTTTGCTCAATCCTACGATTGGAGGTTTTAAACTGACCAAAGCCAGAAGTTCTATTCATTTTGGGTTTTGGCCGTCTCCAAACAGCCAAATCTAGGATTGCGCAATTACCAAACGACCAAAGCTTGAATTAATATTTTAGTTCGTTTCTCGATCAGACTGAGCAGGTGGCGCGCGCGTACCATTGACAGTATTATTAGTCTAAGTGATACACGTGTCAGGTGTGTAGATGTATTCTCTCTTTTAACGATGTCGCTGTGAGTGAACACGAGTTTAATTTGAAATTAAATGGCCATATCCAAAAAGTTGGATAGAATAATACATTCTTGATTACTCCCGATAAGTACAATGAATTAATATCCGAAATCAAAGCTTGGCTATGTAAAAAGAGACTGGGAGAACCGCCTATATCACTGGATTATCAACGCATGAAGAGGAATGACATTCTAACCATTGGTGATCTAGAAAAACTTATAAGAAAGAGAGCTTCAAATGAGGACGAAATAAAATATTTCTGCCACATAGGTGAGTTGTATAACTTACTCACAAAGCCGATATAGATACTGGACATACAAGGACTCGGTGCATAGAAAAAGAACTTAGGAAAAGGTACTGTAATATCACGCGTAAAGTGATTGATATTTATTTACGTGTATGTGGACAATGCCAGTTGAAAAATGCATAAAGAAAAGGGCCTCGTGGTAAGGCCAATTTTGAGCAACCACGTGAATTCAAGAGGGCAAGTGGATCTCATTGATATGCAAACAAAACCGAACATACACTATAGATTTATTTTAAATTATCAAGACCACCTGACCAAATTTGTTTTTTTGAAGCCTTTAAAATCCAAAAGAGCTGAGGAGGTAGCTTGCAATCTGTTATACATTTATACATTTTCTGTATAATAGGTGGTCCTTACATACTCCAAAGTAACATTGGGAGAGAATTTTCAGTAGCTGTCGTTAATGAGCTTGCTAGTATGTTCGAAGCTAAAAGTCCATATGAGGCGATGTTTGGGTTTCCTGTAAGAAATGGCCTATTAGATTCTAACATACCTTCTGAGGCTTTTCAAACTATTATGAGAGATGAAGAACGGGAAAATTTATTGAATGAGAATTACAATGCAGACGCCTCCAGCTCCAGCGACTCGGAAATATAAGAAGAAGATCATTTAACTTCACAAGAGAGCTCAAGTGATCTAGCTAAAGAGTGCATGGCTGTTGTTATGAAATGGAAGGTAGAAAGTGATCTTGTTAGATGTGGCTGTAGAAATAGCTATGCAAACAAAAGATGACATTGTTTGAAAAAAGAGGTGAAATGCAACTCGAAATGCCATTCAGCGTCAAGTTACAGGAATAAGTAATGATTGAGATTAAAAAAAATTAAATTAAGTTATTTTCATTGTATTAAGTTATTTTATTTCTCCGATTATTTCATATGTTTTCTGCCTATTATATTAGTAATCTGCATCAAGTATTTTGTTTTTTATTGTTTTACAGTTCGTTACATTTTCTAATACGTAATACAAATTATTTTATGTCCTATATGTTGTATAATCTTATATGTATATTTCATTTCTACAAATGTAAATACTAATCGGTTCCAACTTACTTACAAATATAAATACAAATGGGTCCCAAACTACTTTTGAAGGTTTTTAAAAAAATTGTTTGAGAATTTCTTCTTATCCATAAAATGCTTGACTGTCTTTTCAACTTTAGTCGTTTAGTAATTGCACAATCCTAGATTTGGCTGTTTGGAGACGGCCAAAGCCCGAAATTGAATATAACTTCGGGCCTTGGTAATTTTAAAAGTCCAATCATAAGCTTGAGCAAAAAATCCGTTCATTGACCGTTTTAAGTCTTTGCGCCCAACATATATTTCCGTAGGTGCATACGTACTGTATATAAAAAGTAACTATGGATATAATTATCATAAAGCGATACTATTATTAGTGAACCAGGCAAGGTAAGCCCGCTATTATTCAGGCTAAACGAAGAATACATAGGTTTACTTGACCTAACATTCACAATAATGGCATTCTTGTGGAAATATGAATTTTCCTGCTTTTAGTTTTTCCAGCTTATATGAAATACTTTGACTAGCCATGCTGTGTCCCTTTACATAGCTTTATACAAAACAACAAGCAAGGTAAATAATACAAAGTACTTATTGAATGACAATTACATAGTCTAAGAATATTTTTAGTACATGTTAACTTAGAATTGGCCTTTGGACAGTGAAACCTGGATAATTCGAACTTGAAGGGACCAGGAAAAAAATTTGAACTAAACAAGTTTCTTAACAGGAATTGAAAAGAAACATAATTAAGCTTGTAACCAAGCTCAAAAACTTTACTTAACTTACTTGGACATAATCTGTTCACAATTTCTTTAAAAAGTTAGAGATTTTAATATGTTTTCCTGATTTAAGTTTCTCAGTAATAGTGTATGATTCTAGTTGATTTATTGACTGGAAAATTGAATCACTTACATTGTTGCGTAAAAAAAACGCCCGAGTTATTGGATACGGTCCATGTTTTCCTGAACTACTTAAGAATTGTCCTCTTCTTCACCAGATGCTCCATCCTCAGCCTGGATGTTATTGTTGAGAACTTAGGCGACGATGTCCGCATCAATAACTTCACCACACACTGCCACATCTTCATCCACGCTGACGAAGTCCACATAGGAGATAGCAGGATCAGGAGTAACTTCCTCCCAGTTGTCAAGCTGGCGCAACTTCAGTCACAGTTTCTCCATAATTTTCTTTCTTGACAAAGCCAGCTTTTTTTTAAAACAGTTCTAATAGTCTCAACTTTCACTTGATCCCACGCTTGCTTACACACTCTTGAGGCTTGAAGAACGTCAAGCGAAATTTTCAGATTAGATAAATTTCTAGCAAGAATTCTTTCAATCAACAATCGTCTGTAGAAATGTTTTATGTTCTTAATTATTCCTTGGTCCATAGGTTGAATAACCGATGTCATATTTGGTGGGAAAAAAATAACCTTTACATTTTCCAAAAGGGGAACTCTGTTATGAGCAGTGCAATTGTCACTGAATAAAAGGATTGTCCGATTTTGTTTACCAAACTGTTTGTCTATTTTTAAAAGCCATTTTTCAAACAGATCACCTGTCATCCATGCTTTTCTATTTAACTCGTATTACACTGGCTTCGATTTTAAATTTTTGAAGCAACGTGGGTTAGCCGATTTTCCAATCATTAACAACGACAGCTTTTCAGAACCATCCATATTTGCACCAACTAACAGCGATGTTCGATCTTTATTAAGCTTTCCCCCACTGCACCGTTCACCTTTAAATGCAAGAGTTTTGTTAGGAGTACACTTGTAAAAAAGTTATCTCTCATCTACGTTTAAAATATTTTTCGGTTCTATGTCTTGGATCACTTCTTTCAAATCTTCCTTATAACTATCGGCTGAACGCATATCAACAGCACCACTTTCACCACATACAGCTTTGGAGGAAATTCATTTTTGTTGTTTAAATCAATCTAGCCACCCTGCACTCGCTTTGAGTTTGTTTTTCCTAATTCAGATGTGAAATGTTCAGCCTTTGCTCTAAGAAGAGGGACGCTCATTGGGACAGTGACATCACTATACACATACACACACACTCACAAACACTACTTTACAGTATGTACTAAACAAAACAAAATAAACTCGCACGTCACAAGAATATCGCTACGACCTAATCACTAAGAACAGCGCACGTAACCGCTAGAGAGATTCGACCTTGACTTACGGAGTTCAGAACTCTACGTGTAAACAAAGACGTATGGGTGAGTGGGGGAGAAGGGTAGAGGTGAAGAAGGGTACTGACCGCATTCCAACGTCGCCTCCCCTGTTTACAAAGTTAGAATAACACGGGCCGCAACTAGAAGTAGGAATGCAATACTGCACAGTAATTACAACTTACGAAAAGTTCGAACTAACCAAAAGAAAATTAAAATCATCCATGATTTTTAACATTGTTTTAATACAAAATTCATGGGACCGGACGAAAAATTCGAATTAAAGATGATTTTGAATTACGGAAGTTCGAATTAGTCAGGTTCCACTGTAATGACATTTTTTGTTTTACATACTTTTTAATTTAAGTTTGGTTTATCAGATCATAGCCTTTTAATTACTATACAATCCTGATAAATTAATGTATCAATATTTAAAATTTATTGCAGCGTACTCATCTTTAAAGAACTATTACAAACAAAAAACACTGATATTATGTATATTTACACTTTCAGTAAGCCAATATGCATGTTATAATAATAATTTTTTTCTATACATAGTGACACAAGGTTTAAACACAACTTATATTTGTTTACTTTTTTTTTAAAACTTCACTTTCCCGAATTACCACTTAAAAAAAGACAGTTACTCAAAATGATTCACCCGGTTTGCTTGAATCATATATAATGGTTTTGATAAAGGAAAGTAGTCAATATACTCAAATGCTCAAAGCAACGGAGTGCACATTTACAAGGTTAAAATAATCTCCTTAAGAGTTACGTAATACTGTCGTGCGCATGCGCATTGACACTTCAACAGTAACAAATAATTCTAGCGCTCACACCGTGCTGCCAAACCGCCTACTAGACCTTATCTCTAGCGCTCGCACATGACACA
>CABFWO010003881.1:19953-24953 GCA_902155825.1 Timema genevievae | reverse complement strand
AAACTGCTTCAAAATTGTTAGAATGAGTCTACTTTTGATACATTTAAGTTTGATGTATTCTGTGCATCCTCAGACTTACTCAAAGGAACATTTGATCAAAATATAATAAAAACAATTAGTTATAACTGAATGGATAACTTTAGTCTAAAGTAATTGTGGCAGCCCAACTCAAACAGGTCCATCTGGATATCTCCCTCTGTCCCGGTCCACCCCTGATTGAAAGTGGTTCTAAGTTGTACCTAATCAAGATCACACATACCCGAACGGGTGGGTTTGGCCTCCCCGAGGAGTTTTTGGAATTAATCAATTAACCCTAAAATTAACTTACGAAAAGAGAAAAAAATCGATTTTATCAAATTATGTTTTAACAATTTTGATTGAAATTCGTATTATATTACTATAATATGTTCTGTCTTATGACAGGTCCATTCCTTTTATCAGTGAAACTTAGACCTCCAAGGCGCCCTGCCCTGTCCTCTGCCTCCTCCTTCAGTTCCCACAATTTTCTTCGTCCTTTAATTCATCTAGTATTTGAATACTCCTTCTTCTTGAGCTCCTCTTTCCCTCAACCTTTCCTTCTATGACGTCGTGCGGAATACAGTTCCTCCTAAGGGTGTGTCCGATCCCGTTTGCTTTGCACCGAATAATCACATCCAAAATGGATCTCTTCTCAACCACTCTTCTTAGGACTTCTTCATTTGTCACCCTGTCTGTCCATCTGATCTTCTAAAGTCTTCTCCACATTTCAAATTTCTCCATGTATTGCTTTTCCATCTTCCTAAGAGTCCAAGTTCATGCTCTATACAGTGAGGTGCTCCAAATGTAGCTTTTCATTGTAACATTAGCAATGCTAGCTAATTTACATCAATGCTACCCACCCCAAATAATGTCGATCCTCATAGACATCCTGCAATTGTAACATTAGCAATGCTAGCTAATTTACATCAATACTACACGCCCCAAATAATGCCTAAACTCATAGACATTCTGCAATTGTAACATTAGCAATGTTATCTAATTTACATCAATACTACCCACCCCGAATAATGCTGGTACTCATAGACATCCTGCAATATCAGAAATTTACAAAAACTTAATATGTCTAAAATATATGCTTTACTCACTCATTGTATCTTCTGGCTTAGCACGAGTTCCGCGTCCGACAACCATCACACGACCGGTTCCCACCGAACTCTTTTCTGAAGTGAAGACTGACACACCTTTGAAAATGGGATCAGTGACACATCTGAGGTGACCAAGGCCTACGCTGATTGGCCTAGCTGGCCGACCTAAAACATCACGTGATCTACACTGTCAAATCGCCGGATCTACGGGATGACGTGTCAAGACGACAACGAGTGTTCCAAAGAAAATCATACTTCTATCACGTGTTTGCAACGTGACCGTTATATTTCAAATATGAAGATTTCCCCTTCCTTGTGTCAAGCAACTAGACCTATATAAAGCTGGCGCTCAGCTAACATGGTTGACTATTCATTCCGACTCAACCACAAGAGGTCTTCGTCTGGACGAGGACATATTCGCTCCGCGATGGGAAAATATAAACGCTATCTATTTTGTTAAGTACTTAAATATTACGAAATATAATGAGAAATATTACGAAATATAATGGGTTTGGGTGTTTGAACACTTAGTTAATTATATGTTTAAAATCCTTCTTGTGGGTGTCAGTAATTTCTCGATAGAAGATTTATTTTGGAAGCTAAATTGTTTTATAGAGCACTTAATGTTTCCTTCTACCGCTTGGGCGCTAGTCTCTTTGTAACATTTTGACTTATTAGTCGGTAGACATTTTTTTATTCTTTTTCTTGCTTGGCATATGTAATTTAATATTAATTTTATTGCACTTGTGGTTACCATTATTTGTTAAAATTCGATAATGTTTAAAGATAAAAATGCAGTAAACGTATCTAATTTGAAGAAATTATAAAAGTAATTTATTTTTATTAATCACAAAGTCATAACTTTAAACAATAACCGATATTTTTAGTTATATTTTTGGCTATTTAATTAATTACAAATGTATTCTTGGTTAAATCAGGGTTGCTCTTTTCACAGTGGGTGTTGTGTTCGTTCTGTAATGTTCGTTTACAAGTAATGTGCTGATGTAATTAGTGAGTTCAGAAAGTGCGCGTTAAAATATATCCCAAATAAATAAATAAACACAAAACTAGAAGAGTTTGTGTTTCTCTGTAACAGAGTGTACTTGAAAGGGTTTTTATACCCTCGCGCAGCAAACGGTCGAAGATGGGGTTGACAGGACTGCGGCGACTTTAATTATGTATTCGCTGAGAAGAGGGCATGTAAACCTTTCCCCTCTTGGGGTAGATGGGGGTGACATCTCGTGGAACGTTGAACTCCTGAACGCTCCACTTGTGTCTCTGAACTGTTGAGCACGCGCTCCACTCGCTATGAAGGAGAAACGTCGACCCTCGAAATTAATGAGCGGGACGGGACGGTGGCGCTTCTAATAATCACTTTATTGACGGGTGGAAGCGCTTTGTCCTCCAGCTGTGCGCCGACTTCTTCTTGTGGCTTGCCCTTTAGAGGTGAGGTATCAGCACAGGACTCTCAAATAGCACATTGTATAATCGTATCGCCACGGGATAGAATCTTTTCAGAAGATAAAAAAAAAAGGTGGGATAGCTAACACTTTCGAAATATCATTACATTTAGGATACGTAAATCAAAATTGACGACATATGTCAAACGTGACAGCTTCAAAACACGTGACTAGACGTATGGCCTCATTTTAATTTATTTAATAACGTTATGAATTAAAGGTTTTTTCACTACTATTAATTTTTCAGATTCGTTATTTGGTGTTTAATTATCTGTAGCTCTAGGGGTGGTTGTCTTCAGGGTGGCCACATTTAGAGAAAACATGGAAATGTCAGGGAATTTAAAACTGTCATGGAACTGTATGTTATTTTTTATCATTTATATTAATTATTATTATTATTAGCACCGCGTCTTACTACCCGTTCGGGTTATACGCACTTACGCTAATGTGCAATGGTAGGGTGATTGTGAGATGAAATGGAGGACCTACAGTTTAACGTAGAATCCGAACCACGGTAGAGGCCTGGCATTCCTCACATTCACAAGTTGTGATTAATACACATCTTGTCAGAGGTGAAGGAAGGGTTTGGCAATCAGATAAATCTGTGCCGGGACCGAGGATTGAACCCCGGACCCTCAGCACAGAAGTCTGACACCTTACCCCTAGACCACCAGGCCACCCATTTATATTAATTGAAACTCAAATAAACCCTAAGACGCGCTAAGGCAGGGGTTGGAAATTTGATGATATCGCGGCAATTTTCTGTCGATTGCTTTGTAAACCCTAGGACGCGCTAAGCTGTTTGAAGGCAGGAGTTGGCAACCGGTCGATATTACGGCAATTTTCAGTCGATTGCTTAATAAACCCTAGGACGCGCTAAGCTGTTTGAAGGCAGGAGTTGGCAACCGGTCGATATTACGGCAATTTTCAGTCGATTGCTTAATAAACCCTAGGACGCGCTAAGCTGTTTGAAGGCAGGAGTTGGCAACCGGTCGATATTACGGCAATTTTCAGTCGATTGCTTAATAAACCCTAGGACGCGCTAAGCTGTTTGAAGGCAGGAGTTGGCAACCGGTCGATATTACGGCAATTTTCAGTCGATTGCTTAATAAACCCTAGGACGCGCTAAGCTGTTTGAAGGCAGGAGTTGGCAACCGGTCGATATTACGGCAATTTTCAGTCGATTGCTTAATAAACCCTAGGACGCGCTAAGCTGTTTGAAGGCAGGAGTTGGCAACCGGTCGATATTACGGCAATTTTCAGTCGATTGCTTAATAAACCCTAGGACGCGCTAAGCTGTTTGAAGGCAGGAGTTGGCAACCGGTCGATATTACGGCAATTTTCAGTCGATTGCTTAATAAACCCTAGGACGCGCTAAGCTGTTTGAAGGCAGGAGTTGGCAACCGGTCGATATTACGGCAATTTTCAGTCGATTGCTTAATAAACCCTAGGACGCGCTAAGCTGTTTGAAGGCAGGAGTTGGCAACCGGTCGATATTACGGCAATTTTCAGTCGATTGCTTAATAAACCCTAGGACGCGATAAGCTTGTTGAAGGCAGGAGTTGGCAACTGGTCGATATTAGGGCAATTTTCAGTCGATTGCTTAATAAACCCTAGGACGCGCTAAGCGATTGCGTAATAAGACTAAATCATCATAAAAAGTTGATTTTTGACTCGTATAAGCTAGCAAATATATCGAGTACTTTCAAATAACATTTGAGTGTGACCAACATTACCTTAATTGATCATAATCGGTAATGTTATGAAAAAAAAACTATATGAAAATAAACATATAATTTATACTATTTTTTTTTAGAAAGTTGGGGACATGAAAATTTGTGAAAAGGTTGATTTTAAGGAGCAAATAAAATATATAATATATATAAAAATATAGTTAGGAAGCGATGGTTGTTCTCAGGATCTTTGGTAAGTTTTTAATTCAACCGGGATCCAAAAAGTTTGCCTACCTCTGGTCCAAGGTGTTAAACTCACGTTGTATTAGCTCAGCTTTCGTGTGGAGGCCGGGTTTCCAATACCGACCATCTGCACTCGGGGTAGATTTTCTTATCACTTTGGTACTCTCATACTCTACACGCGAATGCAGGTGCATTAAAACTAAATTACCATCCTCATCCTTGTTTCCTTTTATTAAGTCATTAATAAACCTTTTGTTAAATTTAAAATCAAAACTACCCTGGTTTTTGCCAGGCACTGCGCGCCCTACTACCAGTGGCGGATTTAAAAAATTTTGCACCCCTAGGCACAATTATAATATGCGCCCTCCCCTATCCCCGCCTCCTTTTTTTTATCAAGGGCTTTAGGAAGTTTCGGTGGAAATAAGTGTTGTGGGGGGGGGGGGCCGAAAGATCAATATTAGAAGAAGAATTTTGCAGAACAAAAAAACGGAGTAAACCTC
>CABFWO010003881.1:7116-19269 GCA_902155825.1 Timema genevievae | reverse complement strand
ACGATATAAAAGTGTAGTCAGTTTAGTCAATGCAGACTATAACTTATGTAAATATTATAATATAGGCCTTTATCAAAGGTAGAGCTGTAGATCACATGATTTGATGTATGATTAAGTGAACCCATTTCTAGTAACTTTTCTAGTCATCAAATAATGATCTTCCTATCAAAATCAGGGTTTAGATCATACATTCAACTTATCCACCGAGAATATTAGTTTGAATCACAGGCTCCGCTCGGAACCCACTATCGTTTGTTGTTTCGGGGCCTTGTTACCAGTGGTTTATAATATTCCATTATTTGATGTCCCGGAGCCTTGTTACCAGTGCTTCATAATATTCTAATGTTTTATGTTCCAGGGTCTGGTTACCAGTGGTTCATAATATTTTATTGTTTTATGTCCTGGGGCCTTGTTACTAGTGGTTCATAATATTCCATTATTTGATGTCCCGGTGCCTTATTACTACTGGTTCATAATCTATTGTTTTTGTCCCGGGGCCTGGTCACACGAGTAGGACATGACTTGTACCAACCGGATGAACTCCTGGATATGTGGACAAAATGATCGACAGCCAACTGGTTAACCCAAAAAGACCCACTTAGAAAATTGATGCTTTACTAATGATTATTTTTATCCACAAAATTAGCATATAACCTGTACGGGTAGTAAGACGTGGTGCTAAAAAAAATCCACTAAATGGATGTATTTATCCTTAGCTTCTCACTCCCTGTTTGAGCTATACGCAGGATAAGGAATCAGAAAGGTAGAATTTAAGGAAATATGCACTCCTTTGTGTGGAGAGATAGTGAATAAGCTTTTAGGGGGAAAATACCTCTGTATGTATGACCGGGATTCTAACCCTAATCATCTCAACACTGGCAATCCAGTAAATTGGAATAGTTATGCAATGGACCATGTGACCATAAATTTGGGTATTTATTAGCGCTATAAATAATATAAAAAATAATATTTTATAGACTATACTTGTTATTTTCCGTTTACAATTTTGTTATCGAACACGTTGTTTGCAATGTATTAACTTGTTGGTCAATTGGTTCATTGAATCCATCTCGACTTTAGTATACCAGTAAGCAGTGGCAGATTTAAAATTGTTGTGCCCTTAGGCGCAGTTATAATATCCCCCCTCTCCCAATTTTTTTTCAGGGGTTTTAGGTGGTCTCAGAGGAAAGAGGTGTTGTGGGGGGGGGGGCAGAAGTTAGTATTCAAGAAAAGATTTCTACGAAAGATAATCAGGCATGTACATGCACTACAGTAATATTATGGTGTACCAACTAAAGATAGATAGACATATTAGATAGAGCGGGAATAGCGGTTAATTTTGTAACAATATAATTTAAATATTTTTTTAGCACTGCTGCTACTACTTGATCGGGCAATACGCTTAGCTACTTAACTACGCTAATTGTTTAAGAGACGAGGAAGGCTATATTTAGAGGAAATGTACCTGAATTTGTGTGGAAGAATAGTGGAAAACAGTTTTTGAAAAAACACCCTTGGTATACCCGACTGAGATTCGAACCTTGCTCTCCCTGTCATCAACAGTCTAGTCTACTGCAAGAGTGACGCCTTAAATCATGTGGCCACCAAAGCTGGTTTTATTTTAATTAATTAAATACACACCGTTTGAGGATGTATAAGAACAAACGGTGAAGATACATAACTGACAAATTATGTGAAAAGGCCGAACCGACCACCTAGACAGGCCGCCCTAATCTCGGTGATAATTTGTTGGTGCGAAATAATAGTAGGTAATGTCTCCGCCGAGCACGCGCCACAGAAATGACTGGAATTCATTGGTGTGGAGCGGAGGGTGCCGAGGGTGATAAATGGCACGCCGGGCCACCTGTAGCTGCCAACACTTCTTTAAAATCTTTTTAAAACAACCTTGCTGACACAACATGTTGATGGATGTTGCGTTGCTGACTGGGTTCTAAAGTGTACCTTTCATCCTTCTCTGGGGTGTTTGGGCCCGTGAACAAAATATTCCCATGGTCTCACCCCACGGATGACGCGTAACATAGAAAGACAATGTAAGATTGAAACTAGTGAAACCATTTTGATAGGTTGTAAAAATAAACACAATCTTACAAACTTACTTATTTAGTGTATTATAGCTTAAAGCAGTTGTTCCCAACCTTTTTCATATGACGCCCTTCGATAGATAATCAAATTCCCATACCGCACCCCAAATTTTTGGGATGGCTATCAACAAATCTTTAAACAAGTTTTGTTTTCTAGTCACTTTTTTATGTATACAAACATCAATATAACACTTAACCCGCTTCAGTCGCCTCATGGTCTAACGCGCTACTCTCGCAGTAGGCTAGATTTCCTATAACGTGACGGGGAGATTGAGATTCGAATCTCGGTCGGGTGTACTGAGGTTTTTCCCCCAATTTTTTCCCCACTCTCCATGAAAATGCGGGTACTCTTTCTCTAAATATAGCCTTCCTCACCCATAAAACCACTAGCGTAATTAGTATATTAAAGTATAAGCCGAGCAGGTAGTAAGACGCCATGCTAAAGAAATTTAATTTAACACTTGCAGCAGAATGGTACTAAAATACGACTAAGAATAATCGTGATGCTTGGTACGCTTTTGTTTCAATTTTTTTGAATATTCGGTTTGATGTTTGACAGAAATCACCACAAGTCACTTTCCACTTCAAGTCGATCACGTTGTATAGTTTTTGTGAGAGTCAAGAGTTGAATATTCGGTGGTGTTGCATGTGGCCGCAATGGTAGTTAGGGCAAAGGAGAATTATTGAACGGTGAATCCGAGGCGTGCAGACTTAAGTATACACACGCATGCGCATGAGCGTCTTTCATTTGGGTTCATCTAATATATAAAGTACAACTGGTAGACAGTGTTGCTAATACCGCAAGAAAAACTCCTTTTAATTTAGAAAAGGGATTGAAATAAAAAATGTCTTCGATTCTTAGCTGATTTTTAACATTATTTCCTAATAATTGTTCCACTCACCCCAGTAGGCACGTACCCAAATGGGGGGCTGAGGGGTGCAACCCCCAAAATTTAGGCCCCTAAATCCTTATATGTGTGAACATTTGTTTCCTCTTATGATAAGAGGCTGTCCATAAACTACTTACGTAAATTAGGGGTGGGAGGAGGATGAAGCATTGCTCGGTTTGACCAAGCGTGACGAGGGTGGAGGGGGATTCAGATAATCTATGACGTCACATTACAACTAAGCGTATCGAGCAGCGTTCTTGGCTAATAAACCCTACTGCTTTATAAACAAATAACGTTCGACTCATCGACTTTGATCGTCGAGCTTGGCGAACACAGACAAACACGTTTCAATAAAGGGCTATATAGGCTCTGCAATTAAAATTAAATAGATGGGTGCGTTATATTGTGACGTAATATTAGAACGAGGGTTCACAAAATTGTGATAAGTTGGGAGTAGGGGTAAAACAACTTGTGTTGAGAACATAATGTAACTTATTAGAAAAAATATTGATTTCGAGATTGTTTATCAAAAACGAATACAAGCTATTCTCGAATGCCTAGCTCATCAACAAGCTATTTGCTTTCTTCTCCTTCTCCACGTGATGTTACTCTACCAGTTGAGGACGTGGCCAGAGGAATGCTGTTTTGGAGCACCACACAGATGAGAAATATGACGTCATCAGGTGAAACACGCCGTGACATTTGAGGAGTGACTCGTTCCAAGAGCCTGCTTCAGGCGCAATCAGCGTCTGCGCAGTAAATAATGACGGTGCAATAGACTGCATAGCCAGTGACAGGGAGGTAAAGGTTCGAATCTCGGCCGGATGCATTGAAGATGTTTTTCACGTGCTATTTATACTAGGGTCTTCCCATCCGCTCACGACGTAAATGTGGATGTACTACAAAAACCACTTTACCTCTCGACGGCCTTACTCATTCTTAACTCTTAAAATTATGTCTTTATTAATTTTGTAGCTAAACGTAATATGTAAAACAATTTTTTACTACACTTTTATGTGCTTGTCCGTCCGATATTAAGGCCGGTTGGTGGCTCGTCTCTCAACTGAGGAGAAGGCTCTGAGTTTGATTCCTGGCACAGCTGTAAAAATAGAGTTGGTGTTATCTATTTCCCATTCCATAGCAATAAATAATGGCAGTTTGATGTCTGTTATTGAGTTAATTTGATTTGCAAAGGAAATGTAGGTTAAATACCCCTAATAAAATTAATAAAGTCATCATTGTTGCAACGATAAGAGCATTGTTTGAAATAAGTTCTAATAAACAATTAACAAAATGGCACCGCTCAATCATACACGCATTCCGTTGTCATAAATAGTCTATTAGGCCTATACTGTAGTTTCCTCGAGGTAAGACCATATTATAACATCTAAATATAAAGTTCGATAAAAATCCTTTAAACACAACCTGGACACGCAGCACAATATTATTACTCACCAAACAACCACGCATCACAATCTTTCCCACACCACACAACTTTACCACGTATCACATAATGTTACCACGCACCACACAACTTTACCACGGAGCAGGGTATACACAATCTTATCCTGCAACACACAGCTTTAACATACAGCATACAATTTTATCATGCAGCACACAATCTTACCACGCAACGCACAATCTTACCACGCAGCACACCATATTATCATGCAGCACATTATCTTACCACGCAGCACACAATCTTACCACGCAGCACACAATATTATCATGCAGCACACAATCTTACCGCGCAACAGACAATCTTATCATGCAGCACACAATATTACCACGCAGCACAATCTTACCGCGCAGCACACAATCTTAACACGCAGCACAATCTTACCGCGCAACAGACAATCTTATCATGCAGCACACAGTATTACCACGCAGCACACAATATTATCATGCAACACACAATCTTGCCACGCTGCACAATCTTAACGCCAAGCACACAATCTTATCATGCAGCATACAACTTTACCAAGCAGCACACAACTTAATCAGTCATTTCCTGTTAAGATATGTTATTTATATTTAGGTCCAAGCTTTATAGCCAATAATCCTAGCCTGCCATGACCGAGCTACGCAGGCTAACTTCCATCTAATCCTGTGAGCTAATTTTCTAAGTCTCTTACCCCATCCTAACGCAAGAGTTCTTAATCTGTTTACGATTATAGAACCCAATAATACCCAATACCCCGTTTTTCACATTGTCAAAATCTTCATTACCAGTCCTAGGCCTAATTCCTATTGAGTACCAGTATGACTTCAAAAGAAGGCAATATCTTGGTTTTATTTTACAACTGTATAGTTGGGATCAAAACAGCTGAAACAAAATTATAAGGCTATTAACTTTACAACTGTATAGCTAGGATCAAAACAGCTGAAACAAAATTATAAGGCTATTAACTTTACAAATGTATAGCTAGGATCAAAACAGCTGAAACAAAATTATAAGGCTATTAACTTTACAACTGTATAGCTAAGATCAAAACAGCTGAAAGAAAATTATAAGGCTATTAACTTTATAACTGTATAGCTAGGATCAAAACAGCTGAAACAAAATTATAAGGCTATTAACTTTACAACTGTATAGCTAAGATCAAAACAGCTGAAACAAAATTATAAGGCTATTAACTTTACAACTGTATAGCTAGGATCAAAACAGCTGAAAGAAAATTATAAGGCTATTAACTTTACAACTGTATAGCTAGGATCAAAACAGCTGAAAGAAAATTATAAGGCTATTAACTTTACAACTGTATAGCTAGGAACAGAACAGATATAACAAAATTATAAGGATATTTACTTTACAACTGTATAGCTAGGAACAGAACAGCACAAACCAAATTATAAGGAAATTAATTTTACAACTGTTTAGCTAGGAACAGAACAGCTGAAACAAAATTATAGGGGTATTTACTTTACAACTGTATAGCTAGGAACAGAACAGCTGAAACAAAACTATAAGGATATTAACTTTACAACTGTATAGCTAGGAACAGAACGGCTGAAACAAAATTATAAGAATATTAACTTTACAACTGTATAACTAGGAACAGAACAGCTGAAACAAAATTATAAGGATATTAACTTTACAACTGTATAGCTAGGAACAGAACAGCTGAAACAAATTATAAGAATATTAACTTTACAACTGTATAACTAGGAACAGAACAGCTGAAACAAAATTATAAGGATATTAACTTTACAAATGTATAGCTAGGAACAGAACAGCTGAAACAAAATTATAAGGATATTAACTTTACAACTGTATAGCTAGGAACAGAATAGCAGGAACAAAATTATAAGGATATTAACTTCACAAGCTAGGAACTAGCTAGGAACAGAACGGCTGAAACAATATTATAAGAATATTAACTCTACAACTGTATAACTTGGAACAAAACAACAGAAACAAAATTATAAGGATATTAACTTTACAGCTGTATAACTAGGAACAAAATTAAAGAGAGGTCTGTTATGAACGTCGTATCCCCTTTGTTGGGCTAGTTCCCCCGAGGCGTACACTATCCTGCTGGACCGGCCTGCAAGGCGTGTTGCAGACCTGGTGCCTGCCTGAGGGGTAACGCGGTTCTGGTATATTACAGTCCAAATTTCATAGAAAGTTTATTTTTAGAATATTCAAACATATTTTTACGGTGAAGATTGATGCTTTGTCATATTATTAGTATTATTTATACATTTTTTGGTTATGTTCTATTAAATGTAACAAATCGTATGACTTTACGTATGAACACGCGAAGGTAGATCTAATAACTTTCCCTTGGTTTTTTTTCCTAGCTGTAAAAAAAAATAATGTGCACAACTTGGGCTACCAAGGAGAAATTCCAACATAAAATCTAAAGAGAAATTATAGGAGATCCATACAGTTTAATTACCTATAGATTGTTTTTTTGGTGGTACAGTCACCTCGTGATTAGTTTATAGTGTTTCTTTTGTTCTATGTGACGTGACTATTACATCATTTAGATATTTCAAATTATTAATATGGGCGGGGCTATGGTAAAAATAATCCGTCTCCTAATAAGAATGGTGTTTCACTTGTCTTTGAGCATCTGTGATCAAATATATACTGTGTATATAGGCCCTAATAATTCAGGGTTTACCATCTTAAACATTCATTTTCGTCTAAGTTTTAATCACTAACTTTAAGAGATAAAAACAATTTTTAAATATTACGAACTTCTGCAGATAGGTTGTAAAACTCGTCTTCGCGCATGCGTATCAGACTAGTAACTAGACTTTTAACACTCGCACATGTTCAGATACACGTTTTCCAAACAATTGAAACGCTTATAAAATGATTTATATTATCTCACCAGCTACATTTTCGTCCAGATTTTATATTTACAATAAATTATTGAATAAAAAGTGCTTATTTGAAAGAAACTAAACCCCTACATTTTTTAGGGAAAGTTCATGCTTGCGAGCTAGTCACAATTACAATAATGCCAAAGCGACAAGATTTTTTTTTTAGCATCGCGTCTTACTAACTGTTCAGGTTATACGCATATGTACTAACGTTAGTGTGTCAGGGATGAGGAAGGTTGAATTTAGAGTAACTGTACCTACATTTGCATGTAGGAAGAGTGGGGAAAACCCTCAGTATGGCTGGCCGGGATTCGAACCCCGATCTCCCCGTCATAGACAGTCCAGTCTATTGCATGAGTGACGCATTAGACCATGCGACCACCGGAGAAGGTGACAATGTTATTTATTTGGATAACCCCAAGTCGCTGTCACTAGACAATAGTCCCCCATTATGGACACCCACATCAAGGCTTTGCTCCGTTACGGAGGTCGCGTGATATAAGGAGTCACTCTCGCAATAAACTCAATTGCCAATGACAAGGAGGTCATGGTTCAAATACTGGATGGGTGTACTGAGGGTGTTTTTTTCCGAAATAATTCCTCACTCCATCTCTATCCCTACGAATATGAGAGTACATTTACTATAAATCTCCCGATAGTGAACAAAAATCAAGGTTTTGGCGCTCTTTCGTCCTGATCACAAGTATAGCCGTAGCCCTCTCTGATTTAATCTTTCATTTACAATTTTGCATTGATTATTTAATCAAATAGATCATTTTCCCCACTGAAAGGCAGCTGAAACTACATAGTAGCTAAGGAGATAATCATGTAATTAAAATTAAATATGTATTCGTGTGTTAACGCCGCAGTTTTAAGAGCAAGAAACTTTGTTTTAGGTAGTTAGTGAAACCTGAGGGTGTGTGTGCAGTTCAACTTCATTTAAGTACATATGACAAACTTCAACTTTCTATGTTTCTTGGTTTTGTAGCTATAATATTAACATACTTAGTATATTTTACTCATTCTAATTTTTTTATAATTCATTGGATTTTGACAAACTTTCCGACGAAGCGGCTGCAACTCCGCAGATTATCCATCGCGAACCCAGTTTGGGTCTCGACCCCTAGCCTGATTACCGCTACCCTAGCTGTTTGTTCTCTAGGTGTGTGTGTGTGTGTGTGTGTCTGTCTGTCTGTCTGAATTTGAGGTGCTCTTGATCCGCTTCTTACCATCCGGCCGGACTATCTGCATATTTATACTATTGCCTCAAGTATGATAATGATAGAATTGAGAGGAAGTGTACCCGCATATGCGTTAAAAGAAAATTAACCATTTATATTTAAAACTGCTTCATTAAATCCAAACTCCTCGTCACGGGCAAATCAAAGAAGGTCAAATTGACGTCCTTTTCCGCGTGCCTATAAATATGGGTCTAAGGTAAGATACATACATACATATATATATAAATATATATATATACATATATTCTAACTAGGTCCACTTCTTCCAGCTGGCTCGTGGAAGCCACGGGGAGTGTCCGAGTAACCTTGTTTCCTACGACCTCATTCTGAACGTTATTGGCCTTATTAATAAGCCACCCCCATTAGGGACCTTTGCTGCATTCGGACCTCCCCTCGCACGCGATGCGTCAGAAATAAAACGCTCGATGAACACGTGCGATAGTGGTAAGACAAGGACACACTCATAAACTTTTCATTTCATACTCCACCAGGAGAATACTACTTCAATAGTTTGTCCTGCATGAACTAAGTGAGAAATTTCAACCATGCATTGTATTTCCTTCTTATATAATTGTTTTAAATATGCTCTTAATCCTCATCATAATTTTGACGTTGTAGTTGTCGAAATTTTTCAGAATATATAATAATGTAAAACACTATTAAAAAGTTATAGCCTACATAAAAGCACTAAAGTTAGTGGCTTAGGAGCAGGGTACATTTATAGTGTACCTCCCAAAATCTGATTGATTGATTGGCCTACATAGCTTGAGTTGTACCTAGCTGTACCCTAATATATTTCATTATTTAGTGGTTACCCTGAAACACCATTGGAAAATATAAATAATATAATAACCGATGTAAGCCATTATTTGAGTTGTACCTAGCTGTACCCTAATATATTTCATTATTTAGTGGCTACCCTGAGACACCATTGCAAAATATAAATAATATAATAACCGATGTAAGCCATTATTTAAATCTAAGTGTTAAATACTGTTGGTATTGGAATATCTAACGTGTACGTTCTAAACACATTATTAGTATACGTCTTAAAAACTAACTTAATCTCAAACAATACGATTAACTTATGGATAGCAGGTTGGTTCCGTATACTGATAAATATATTCTTTAGGACCACTTGGAATTGAACCAATGCCACTTAGACTTGTCGACCAAACTTATCACTTAGCCACTGAAACAAACAGGCGTGTTGAAATCGCCAAATAAAATCACTTAAGTGTCGCATCTACTGAAGATATACTAATTAATGTTAGTTAATAACCAAATTATCACTTACTGTCGATGACTAAATTAGTCAATAACTGTTAGTAACTAAATTAATGGATGTACGTAAGATTTTTTTTTTCTAAATGGTTTTCCACTCTTTGTCCACGCCTAAGAGGGTACACTTTTTCTATATTCAACCTTGCTCATTTCTAACAAATTATCGTAATTAGTACAACAACAACAAATGGTGTTTGTTGACTATTTGCTACTAGCGCCATAAACGGCTGATTACAGCACTGTGCGCCGCGTCGTACCACTATCATCAATCTTCTGGTACAATAATACTTTACTGGCCATTGATTAAAAAAAAGTTTCACAACCACGTTCTTCATTTATTAATTCAAATGCACAATCTTCAAAACATTTTACAATGTAGCCAAACTGTGCCGACACACCTCGCCTACGTTGATTGCTTTCCAATACAATGGATTCTGGATAATTCGAACTTGAAAGGACAAGGAAAAAATGCGAACTATCCAAAATTCGAATTAAATAAGTCTCTTAAAGGAATTGAAAAGAAACACAGCTATGTTTGCAACCAAGTCCAAAAACTTTATTCAACTTATTTGGACATAATCTGTTCACAATTTCTTTTAAAAGTCAGAAAGTTTAATCTATATTCCTGATTCTCACTCATAATGTATAATTTTAAATAATTTATTGACTGGAAAACGGAATCACTTACATAGTTGCGTCAAAAAAACGCCCTAGTTATTGGATATGGTCCATGTTTTCATGAACTACTGAAGAATTGTCCTCTTCTTCACCAGATGCTCCATCCTCAGCCTGGATGTTATTGTTGAGAACTTCAGCGACGATGTCCGCATCAGTAACTTCACCACACACTGCCACATCTTCATCCACGCTGACGAAGTCCATATAAGATATAGCAGGATCAGGAGTAATTTCATCCCAGTTGTCAATAGCTGGCGCAGCTTCAGTCACAGTTTCTTCATAATTTTCCCTCTTGACAAAGCCAGCTTTTTTTTAAACAGTTCTTAATGGTCTCAACTTTCACTTGATCCCACGCTTGCTTACACACTCTTGAGGCTTGAAGAACGTCAAGCGAAGTTTTTTGAGTCGACAAATCTCCAGCAAGAATTCTTTAAACCAACAATCGTCTGTAGAAATGTTTTATGTTCTTAATTATTCCTTGGTCCATAGTTTAAATAACCGATGTCATATTTGACGAGAAAAAATAAAATTTACATTTTCCAAAAGGGAAATTTTGTTATGAGTAGTGCAATTGTCAATGAATAAAAGGATTGTCCGATTTTGTTTGCCAAACTGTTTGTCGATTTAAAAAAAGCCATTTTTCAAACAGATAACCTGTCATCCATGCTTTTCTATTTGACTCGTATTACACTGGCTTCGATTTTACATTTTTGAAGCAACGTGGGTTAGCCGATTTTCCAATCATTAACAACGGCAGATTTTCAGAACCATCCATATTTTCTCCAACTAACAGTGTTGTTCGATCTTTACTAAGATTTCCCCCACTGCACCGTTCACCTTAAAATGCATGAGTTTTGTCAGGAGTACACTAGTAAAAAAGTCCCGTCTCATCGGCGTTAAAAATGTTTTTCGGTTCTATGTCCTGGATCACTTCTTTCAAATCTTCCTTCTAACTATCGGCTGAACGCACATCACAGCACCACTTTCACCACATACAGCTTTGGAGGAAATTCATTTTCGTTGTTTAAATCAATCTAGCCACCCTGCACTCGCTTTGAGTTTGTTTTTCCTAATTCAGATGTGAAATGTTCAGCCTTTGATCTAAGAAGAGGGCCGCTCATTGGAACTTTCTTGCTTCGCACTTGTTTGAACTACTTAAGTACACAGTTGTCCACATATGGGTTTGCCAGTCCTCTTAATCTTTTCCTATCTTGTCCACTTTCATTTTCATTGCTCAACATTTTTTGTTTGTCTTTCAAAATTGTTGAAAGTGTGTTAGGCGAAATTCCGAAGGCCTTTACAATTTATTATTTAAGTCCCTTTTCCACTTTCTTTTTCACCGCTACTTTTTTGGCCAAAGTTAAGCGTCGGGGCTCGAACCCCTGCATATTGTACTGACGGTGGTTTTCCCTCAATCGTTTGCACTTTCCCTTCATACAAATGCGAGTACATCTCCTCAAATTTTACCCTCCTATTCTCCCTGATTTAATACGGATATCCCGAACGTGTAGCGAGATGTCTATATGACCAGATCTATTGTTTTTTTATTTGTTTGAGTGGTTTAAATTTCCGCCACGCCGACAAAAGAGTGTGGCCTTGTTAGCTTTGTAGTGCACAAGGGGG